>KK114673.1:0-37084 GCA_000611955.2 Stegodyphus mimosarum
GAAATTTACGTTGTTAATTTAATCTTAGACATATTCTTTATTTTTTCTTACATATATATATATATATATACACACACCCACGTTCTTACCTGGCTCCTCGCTCGGTGACCTCATTATTTGTATTCTTATATGGTGTTAAATTGGGGATTTTTTGCTTTAAATGTGATTGAATTATGTTGTTCTTATATTCCGGTTAAGCTTTTTCTGCCTTTGGTTAATCTGCCTTTGGTTATCAACAATTAAACAGTTTAAGTGACGCTAGGCCTAACCAGGCCGCCATTTGTTTACTATTGAAACTCTTAGTAGAATAGTGAATGAAGTCAGTTGCTGGAATAATATCAGTATAGTTTTGCCCAGCGGGACAGAAAGTTAAATTTAAATTTTGTGCCCCGAAAATTTTGTCTTCCTTGGCGGATTTGCTTCTTTGTGCGTGGAAAATTGTAATTTAATTGTAAAAATAATTTTCTAACTGTTTTTAACTGCGTTCAGTGTTTTAGCTTTTTCTGTATTTTACAATTTTTAATGAAGATTCTTTTAGTTTTTATGTATGTTTCTTCGCCTTGCCGAGAATGATAACTGAATTGACTGAATCAGAAATATATCTTTACTGAAAGCCAAGTATATATGCTTAAATGAATTGCAGAAAATAATGTGTATAATTTAATAGGCGGTGGAAGGAAGTCATGTGGTGTTCACGTCAGATTTTGTGACGAATACAATTAAGGAAATTAATTTTTTTCGTAAGGATAGATAAAGCTAATATTTAAATGTATATTTTACGAGTTATATTTTACATAATCGTAATTTGTCTTATATGTACATGACTATTTTCATGCCTGACAGCGTAATTTTAGAATGTATGTTTGCTTTTTGGCACTTGGTGTGTAGTTAGAGTAAAATTCGTGTTAAACTGGGTGACGTATTTTAAACTATGTTTTCTTCTAGTTTCGGGGGACCTCGAGTTACAGTGCAGCAACACATGATTATCAACAGTTATTTACAGATTCTGGGATACATCATTTCGTTGGTAAGCATATATTTATCAGGATACCCTAATGAAGGAATTACTAACCTCCAGTAAAACTATCAGAAAATTTATTCATAAATTTGTTGGTAATTTATTGAAACGGTTGAAATCATAATAGATAACGTTTTGTTTTTCCATTTTTATATTGGGTGAGTTACAAATAACGTAGGAGGATATTCAGAGATTTCAAAATAATTGAAAGTAGAGTCCCTCCAAAAGTTAAGGAACAGCATGTTTTTCTACGTTCACCATTATAAAAATGTCAGTAACGTTTAAATTCACGGTTCATATGCATGACAGTAACGAAGTTTAAAAAATATATGCAAAAACAATAGCTACGACTTTTATTTTACAGAAATACTTATATAGGAATTGGACAAAAAATGCAGATTGTAATTTTGGTTCACGAGTGTTGATCTTCAGCTGTTATTGCAGTTTCGTGGACAATATCTAGGAGTAGTCTATCAGTGCCCAGGACAAGTCATGTGCCCAATTCGTTGAAACGGTGGGCGATCGGATGGATGGAAATGGTAATGTCACAAGCTGATGCTGTTAGATGTCTCCGTTTCTCTCGTACTGTGATCCACCAGGTATGGAATCAATTTGAATACTAGGATTCTGTGTCCAGAAGATGTGTTCCAATCGGACCTATAGTTACAACACCTGCGGAAGACCGTTATTTAGCTATTTCGACTTAACCCGAAGAAGGCGTAACGTTACTATGCCTTCGCTCATGGCAGTTCATTTAGTGGCAACAGGAACAAGAATCTCAGCTACTACAATGCGCAGACGTCTGCACAATACAGGTCTGTATGCAAGACGACCAGTTGTTTGTGTCGCCTTGGCCCGAGGATACAAAGATGCCAGTTTATGTTGGGCTAGAGGGCACGTCTCTTGGACCAGTCAACAATAGGCGTCTGTTTTCTTCACAGACGAGTCCAGGTTAACATTGGAGAGTGATTCAGGTCATCAGCTGATCTGGAGGGAACAACGCACCAGCTACAACCAATCCCACATTGTGGAAAGACACAGTTACAGAGGTAGTGGAACAATGGTTTGGGCTGGGATCTCTCTCGGTGGCCTCAATGACTTGCATGTGTTCCATGGAGGAACTTTGACCTGTGTGAGATATCGGAATGGGATCCTTGATCAATATGCCTGCCCATATGCCACTGCTATTGGTCCTCAATTTCTTCTGATGGACGATAATGCGCGACCGCACCGAGCTCAGGTTGCTGAAGAATATCTTGAGGGTCAAGGCATGAAATGGATGGAATAGGCGGCTCAGTACCCAGATGTGAATCCGATACAGCATCTTTCGTAGTACCTTGGGAGACAGGTTTATGCAAGTCCTCCTTCAAGGTCGTTAGATGAGCTTGTACAAGGATTATCAAGTATCTGGTCTTTTTATTTCACTGACGGACAACTTAATTGACAGCATGGAACACCGCTGCTGTCAATTTATTGCAACTAGGGGTGGGCACATTCTTTATTAGAACCAATTTTTGTAATGTTCCCGCTCCAGTTTTCCTCAAATCATGTGATATCTGTTTCTCTAAGACTGGATTTCTCTGCCAAATTTAATGAGTTTAATTTTTTGTTGTAATTAATATCTGTGTTGAATGTTAGAAACATTTTATGCCGCATTCATTAAAGCACAGTTTAGTGAACATGTACTGAAATTTCTTGTTTCTATGTTACTTCGTTCTCAAATTAGACAAAAAAAACATGTTGTTCCTTAACTTTTGGAGGGCATTGTACTTAACGTTGTATTTAGAAATTTGATGGTTCAGCTATTATAAAGTTTAAAAAATAATACTCCTCTTTTAGCCAAATTTTATATGAAACCTCTAATGAGGGAATCTTTCTAGCTATGATGCTATTAGGAATGACAGACTACTTTTAATTATTTAACTAATAAATAGTTTTTGTAGTTTTAAATATTTCCTATGCATGTAAACGTAGTAACACATATTTCATGTCAAGTAATGTTAATTTATTCGAAATTAATATTTGAAAACAACTAGATTTTGCTAAACGTTTTGAAAATAGTGATTTTTTCAGATTTCTCTAATTATTCTTGATCTTTTTGTAATTTGTTTTTGCATTCATTTACCCTTTAAAAGAAAATTAATCATAATTTTAATAAATTTATCGAAACTGATGGATCTTTCAGTTTAAAAAAAATACGGAATAAGTTTTAGGAAAACTTTAGTTCACATAAAATTTAAAATCAGTAAATTAAATTAAAATTATGCGTTGATATCTAGAAGGTTTAGATAAAAATATTATTGTTTAAGTTTCATAAAATTCTCAATAAAATTGTGTGTTTGGACTTTTATTTTATGGAGAATTAAAAGCAACCAATTAAATTATTCCCTGTATTTCCGATTTTCATCCATCAAAATATTTTTGTTACTTGACATTTGCATAGATAGTAGAACTTATCAAGTGTTTGGAATGATTATTCAGTTTTAGGTAAAAGAAGATAATTTAAATCATTTATTTTTTTTCTGCTTTTCTATTACTTAAAAATGTCTGTGATAAATAAAAACTCCTAAATATTTCCAGAAATTTAATAAGCTTTATGAGTTTAGGAGTTTTTAAATTATACAAACATAGAAAGTGAAGCTAGTTTTTTCTTGAAATCAATATAGAAATTTCCATTTTCAATTCATTATTTAGAACTGTTATTAGGAATCGGAGAATGATATATAGGTTAATTCTAAACATAATTAATTAATTCTGAAATTATTTGTGGGCATTAAAAGTTTGTAATTTCTATTAGGACTAATAAGCAATTAATATTCATAAGTAATTAGTTTATATTATCTTTTTAATATGAGTGTTTCTAACATTTGCTGACGTTTTGCTTATCTAAAAAGTCGGTTCTACATTCCTTAAAAAAATATTTCTAAACATTACATAATTTTGTCAGAAACAGATTTTATGGGAGAGAGAATGAATCAAAGTAATATCAACCATTGTTTGCTATACCTCTTTAAGGAAATACGCCTTTTCCATGTTTTCGCATTCAATGCCATAAACACTCTTAAAGTTATAAGGAGGCATTAATATAACTTGCTGTAATAACGTGTAAAATACACGTTAAATATTGTTTTAATACTGAAAAATCTTAGGAACCTGTTATACTGCTAATTTCCACTAGATTATTAGAGAATATTTTATGCTGATTTATTAATATTTACATTACTCATTACATTACGTTATATATTCATTACTCCTACTGAGTGGTGATTATTAAGTACTCATTTGATTTTGAAGTAATTTTTCTTGGAATATTTTCAGTCTTTGGATAATGTTTCTATTTTGCGTCAATGCATATTATTATATTATAAATGCGTATTTGATCACATTATAAATGCGCATTTTATCACATTATAAATATGTATCACACACACATTTTAAATGCATGATATATCGCATTATAAATATGCATTTGATAATATTATAATATATTACCAATTATGAAATTATTATCAGGTTTATCAGGTATCAAATTATTATTAATCTTTCCAGCTATCAAATTATTATCAATCTTTCCAATTATCTAACTATTATCAACTTTATTTATGAGATTACATATGTGTATTTTATCTAAGACTATTAGTAGTTTGTATTATCAACAATATTGTTATAAAACATGTACACATGTTTTATAAATCTGTTCATTAAGGCTTTGCAATAGCAACATTTTAAAAATTTATCCTGGAAAATATTGTGCATTTTATGATCTATTTTTTAAAGACTAAAAATCTTTCCAGATTTCAATCTCAAACCAAGGCTTTCAAATGAATATTCTTTTGATGTATTTATAATTATGATAGAGATAAAGAGCAACTTCTTTTTATAAATATTTACATCACTCTGCTAAAGCATATGAAATACAAATGGATGAAATTTGCCTTAGGTATATTAAGTTAATTGAACTCAGTTTATAACTACTTACTGCTTTTTTAAATAACTACTAAAATGCATGAACACTATGCCCCAGAGTTTATAAACCTCTAAGATTCCATTACCCTTTCATTTTTTGTATTATTTTCAGGAATAAAATAAATTTGATTAATCTGCCGTTCTACAGACCATCAAAATAATACTCAGTTATAAGCACTATGCCCCAGAGTTTATAAACCTTTAAGACTCCATTACCCTTTCGTTTTTGTATTATTTTCAAGAATAAAATAAATTTGATTGATCTGCCAATCTACAGACCGACAAAATAATACGCAGTTATGAAATGCTGCGTACGAACGTTTGAGCATATAATCTGCACTTACTATTTTCATGGCATAGATACAAATCAGTTCAGTATCATACATCTTCAGATAAAAACCTCTTTTCAAGTATCAGGTGAAACAATTATTCATTATAAAATGCAATCAGCTAGCAGTTCGCGTTATATACATATATATATTCCTTCGGAAAAAAAACATCGCCCTTTTCTAATGCATTTTCTATCCACATAAGGCTTCAGATTCCATACGACTTCTTAAGTTATATTTCTGTAATAACGAAAATTGGTTTCAAGGGCTGACGATAAATCAAAAGAAATCAAAGGTGCGCTACTATAAAACCAAAGCTAAGTATCGATTTGACAAAAGAATATGAGTTTTGGAGAAGGAAATTCGAGAAAAGATATCAAAAAATCATTTTCCTCTGTCAGAATCGATATGGAAGATAGACTGTCAAATCAATAAGAATATGGAAGCTGTGACTGGTTTCCTGCAATATAAGCAATAATATATGAAATAAAATAAAACTTTCATCCTTTTATTTCTCTGCGATATGAAAGGTCTGGCTACATTATTTTTAAAACTTAATTTATTACTTTAATCGAAATTCATTAATTTTTCAAAATATGAAAGACGATTTCATTTTATTTTGTGCAAGCTTATAACGAATTTGATTTTTAGTCCAAAGGGGCTTTGTCCCTGAGGAACTATCGTTTTCGTTTTGGAATTTTGAGTCGAATCACTTTGAATGTCCGTTTCACTTTTCAAATTGTTGTCACCAAATATTATCGCCCTGTATTATATTTGAAGAAATTAGATAATAAAGGATCTGCATAAATGTATGTATGTTTTTCGCATTGTGATAAAACAAAGGTACCTAGAGCCATCGAATTGTGAATGAAGCAATCCTACTGCTAATATGGGCTTCTGGAAGCCAGAATTTGAAATTTTGAATCAGTTTAAGTATCGATTTCATATTTTGTCAAACATTAACGAATTTTTGATTAACAAACTCAAGGATTTCAAAGCGAGTAACGGCAATGTTGAACACACAAAAACATCTTTATCTCCAGCGCGTGAGACTGTATATCGGCAATTCTAAAGATATGCTCAATTTAAAATTATTTTGCGATATTGCTCTTGAACTGAATTTTATGGTTTAAGTTTGAAGAACATGATATTTAATAAATAAAAGTAACACACAAAACGTTAAAAAGCGCACCTTTAGACGTAATTGAAAATCTGAAACCTTTCAGATTTTTTTTAACTGCTTTAACTGTTTTTGGTGTTTGGGGTTTTCTGCATTTTACATCTTTTTATTTAGAAAACTTTAAATTACATTCTGAATATCAGTTAATTTTCTGTTAAAATCCTTTGAACACAAGGTGTTGAAAGGTATAAAAAATCATACAAATAAATTCTTTTAAATAAAAACAATATCTACCGTTGTAGAATTATTAGGTATTTTTTGAAGCATGAGAGATGATAATAGAATGCCTTTGCGGGGAATCGAACCACGGACCTCTCGGTTATGCGTCGAACGTGCTGGCCACTATACCAAGAAGGCATGCGAAGAACGCGGGAGAAATACCTTATATACCTTTTTAAAGGGTGACTGAGGTTTTGGGGACCCAATCGCCAAATAACGGGGGTGAAGAATCATCATCCACCACCTTTTTAGTTCGGGCGCCAGTAGAGACATTAGGTACTTGGGAGGAGGGGCGATGAAAAATGAGCAACGCCTTCTCTAGGAATCGAACCACGGACCTCTCGGTTACGCGTCGAGCGTGCTGACCACTACACCACGAAGGCATGCGAAGAAGGCGGAGAAATACCTTATACCTTTGCGGACTATAAAATGCAGTTTTCCTATTGAATAAATTAAATATCATAGAATTTAAAGTAATATAAACAAAACCATTAAGCGTATGAGTAAATTTAAAGTAAATTCAAACATATATAGAAAACTTAAATCTGCTCATTGCTACAAAATTTCATCACTATTCGAATGCCATTTTTAATGCGAAATGTGCCGTGCTGAAGAATTAAAATTAGGAATTTTGCAGACATTAAATTAGAAGGTTTTAGAAACGCATTTTATTTACAGAATAAAATAGTTCTTGATAAAAATACTATTATTAACTACCGATAAAATAAATTTTTAGATGATTTACATTCTTATACTAAATATATAAGCTATCGAATGTGAGCAAATGAGTTATTCATGTTCAACTGACAACAATATCATCGCTTTTTTTAATTTATATTTATGGTGGCGACGATTTTATGGTTAAATCAAAATAATGTACTTTTTCGAAATGCTAACAAATGTATTAACATATATCTATTTAAAGTATAACTTCAATCATAAAATAAGTTAATCGCACAAAATTATGTATCGTTTCTCACCTTCCATTTTAACTCTAATGCCCAAAAAGTGGAAATACCTCATTTAATGCGAATTTGTTCACATTTACATAATTATTACAACCCTTAATTCAAAATATACTTAATTATTATAACTGCTAATTTGAAATTTACTTAATTATTATAACTATTAACTGGAAATTTACATAATCATTGTAACTGTAAATATTTAACCAAATGGATAGAAAGTATGTTGCCTTACAACTCTGAAATAACAGATGATAACAGCTGGGAAAAAAGTTTATATTTTATGAAAAGTTAATTGCTTTTAAAGTTTTCATAAGAATTTAAAATGTTTCTAATATTTTATTAGGAGTTATGTTTTTTAAATATTTATACGAAATGCAATATTTTGTTATGTTTTTAATACTTTTTTCCATGTTTTCTGTTTCTGTCTTTCTTAAGCTTCTGTAATCCTTTGTAATGTTGTCTAGTCGTAAATGTATGTTTAATCGTTTTGCATGCAGAAAAATATAATTGTTTTTTTCCCCCAATTTTTCCCTGATTTATGTACAAAAAATCTGATGTGCATATCACATGACTTCCTTGCACGGAATATTCAATTATAGGCATTTTGCATTTGATTTAAACTAATTGGATTAAATTAAATCTACTTTGTCGATAGCGCATACACCACAATAGAATAAATGCACTCTTTAAAATTCACTATATTTGTTTGCCACAGCGACACTCTGGCGCTATGTTCATTTAACAGCGTTAAATCTCATTCATTTTATAACTCAGAATGTACAAAAAGGCGAATTATCTAATCGTTGCCTCACGTTCTATTCAAATACTGTAATAAATCTAAAACGATGTGTGAGAAGTTAAACAAACAAACAAAAAAAAAAGAAACAGTTTTTTACAGTTGATTCAATATTTCTCATTCATTTAATTCTGCTCTCATTTCGCGACAAGGCAGAAATGCATAAAAACTCAAAATATCTATACTAAATTTACGAAGTAAATCTTAAAGACTTATTTACTCAAATAAATTCCAGAATGGATTAAGCATGATTTAATTCTCAATAATAAAAGAAGGCGTTATATTTGTTGTTGCGAAGCTTAGTTTCTCTAGATTGGCAAAACAAATGTAAACAAATATGTCTGCTATAGTAATAAAAATTAGGCTTCGCTACACTTAAACAACTAAACTTAAATAAAGTGTTTTGACGATTAATTTACACAACGAAGAAACTGCCTATCAGCTAGCCATTTCGAACACCGAGAGTCAATTGTACGGCAAACTAAAAATATTGCCTTGTTTAGCATTATCGTAAATATAACTTGAATAACGAAAATCACGCAGATCATTGTATTATGTACATTTCGCAGGATACTTGGTCATTTTCTTTAGGTTTTATTTTTAATGATAAACAGAGAAAATCGACGAGCAGATAAAAGTCTTATTGTTAGTAACTATAATGCATATCATCAGAAATTTCTTTTAATATTTATATTCATATTAATCATACACATGTTAATGAACTTTATCGGGAGATATTAATATAAATTACATGTTGCTTTAAAATAACAAATTTTAATGCATAGGTGAGCAGTCTGTTGCTATAACTTGGAAGACAAAGGAAACGTTCTATGCCGGGCACAACAGCAGCTGAAATTTTTTGTCCGTATGTGATTATTTTTGCTTTGCTCAAAGCAAAAAGTAAAATTAGCATTGCTTAAAACTGAGAAAAATATCAATGCAAGGTTTTCAAATTGGCTGCTTAATTCCTTTAGTTCATTTTACGAAATAAAATTTTCTAGCTTACGAAAGATTAGTAATACGAATTTGATTCTGATTAAAAAACATTTTCGACCGTCGGGGTGGAAGAGGAAAAAATAAAACTTGCTTGCCTTATATTATGTACTTTGCTTTGTAGGATCCTTAAATAGGATCCTTAAATAGGATCCTACAAAATGGTTATTTTTAAAATAGGATACATGAAAAATGAGCAATGCCCCTCCCCGGGACTCTAACCTGGACCTCTCGAATACGCGTCAAATGTGCTAACCATTACAGCACAAAGGCAGGCTGGAAAGAGGGAGAAATTCCCCTATATACTCCCCTTTTAAAGGGCGACTGGGGATTAGTGAACGCTAAGTCCTGGTGTCGAAGACTCACCATCTACCACTTTTTCGTTCGGGAGCCACTGTAGAGCCGTTAACATTTTTTGATGCGGAAGACATGAAAAATGAGCAGTGCCTTCGCCTGGATTCGAATTCCAGATCTCACGAATACGCGCCGAGTGTGTTAACCGTTACACGACGAAGGCATGCTGAAAGGAGAGAGAAAATACTTTATGCACGTTAAATTTTACAATGTGAATTTTGAAAAAATACTTTTTATGCTAGAAGGCGTACTTTTAAATAGGTACGCTAGTGTACTTTTTGAAGCAGGAGATGTGAAAAATATGCAATACCTTCGCCGGTACTCGAAACTGGTCCTTTCGTATAGGCGCCGAGTGTGCTAACCGTTACAACACGAAAACATGTTAGAAGGAGGGAGAAAATACCTTATGTCCGATCCCAGAATACTTCGCTAAGATTTAAAATACAAGACGGTGATAAATATAAATTATGTGGTGTGGTTTGGTTTGTGGTGCTAAGCACTTCTTCGAGGTCTGTCCCTATTTAACAGCTTAAGAAATAATACAAAATTTGATTTTGTACACCCCTTTTTTATGCTATAAAGATGTCTCACAATTATGCAAACCTATTTTGAAAATTATTAACGGTGAGCGCTGGGCAGTGGGAATCAGTGGATGATTTTTTTTTTCTTTTTATCACCATCACTTTATTTGGTTTATTTATTTTTACTAATATTTTGTAACCATTTTTTTTTTGTGTTTTTATTCGCGTCTTTTGTCTTTGGTGTTTGCTTTTCTCGAAGTGTTTGTATTTGTCCTTTTCCCTTCACTTTATGTGTTTAATTATTATTAACACATGATTATTTTAATTTAGCTATTTTATGCTTTACTTATTTTCCTTTGTTGAATTGGTCGGGCCTGTTATGACCATAAGACCAACTTGTTTGGTTGGGTGTCATGGTACCTTATATACTCCCCCTTTTAGAGGGTGACTGGGAGTGAGGCGACCCAATCGCCAAATCCTGGTGATGAAGAATCATCATCCACCACCTTTTTAGTTCGGGTGCCACTATAGAGATATTAGTTTTTTTTTTTTTTTTGAAGCAGTAGTTGAGGAAACTCCGCAGTGCCTTCGCCGAGACTAGAACCCTGGACCTCTCGAATACGCGCCGAGTGTGCTACCGTTACACAACGAAGACATGCAGAGAGGAGGCAGAAAATGCCTTATAAACTAATAATGTCTCTTCTGCTTAAAGACAATTTTACCTTTATGAAGACACAAATGAGTTTCAGGAAATTACAATGAACAATACGAATAGCCCGTTACACGTAAAAGCTCTCCTATTTCCAGCACTATACAGATTACTTTATATGAAAATAGGAAAAGGACAATATGTGTTTCATGTTACATTCTGTCAGTGTTAGAATTTAGTATATTCAGGTTCAGTAGCATGAAGCTCAGGATGCATTCTATGGGGAATCAGATGTATAAGCCGGATCCGGAATTTATATCATAATATTCGCTTCCATTTACTACCTCAAACTATCAATGAGCATGTACTACATCATACATTATTGCGTGTCTGCCCAGAGGGTCATTGCTGTCTTAGCGGATAATAAAGCCTAAAGACATACGCTATATCTGACGCAGGAATGTTTCGACTAGAATAATATTATTGCAGCACATTTGTGGGTTGCGTAAGAGGAGATGATGTAGTTGAAATTAGTTGCGTTCTTAGTGCTGAACAGGTGCAGTGTATAATAACATGGAGACATCTCAAAGAATCATTGTCGTATAGACTGAGTTTCGCGTGAAAAGGTAACGTCATTTCATTACATGTGAATATGATATATATTTATTTAGCTAAATAAAGGGAAGAATTTTTAAAATATAGATGTTTATGACGAATATCACGGTTTTTCTCCCGTGCACCTTTTAGCAATAATATAGATACATAAACACTTGTACAGCCTTCCATCAAGGCAGTGTTAGTGGCGAAAATTTTCTTCGGTTAAAATAAGTGTAACAAAGTAAGGTTCAATCGTTATGTATTGCAAGTTATTGAAATATAATTAATTCAAAATATGCAGAATCGTGCGGTTATCTTGTTATACTAGTCGATTTGCAGATACATTAGTTTTTTAAAATAGGATACATGGAAAATGAGCAATGCCCTCGCCGGGACTCGAACCTGGACCTTTAGAATACACGTCAAAGGTGCTAACCATTACAGCACGAAGGCAGGCTGGAAGGAGGGAGAAAATCCGTTATATACACCCTTTTTAAAGGGCGACTGGAGATTAGGTGACGCCAAATCTTGGTGTCGAAGAATCATCATCTACCACCTTTTTGTTCGGGCGACACTGTAGAGTCGTTAAGATTGTTTGATGCGGAAGACGTGAAAAAGGAGCAATGCCTTCACCGAGATTCGAATTCCGGACCTCACGAATACGAGCCGAGTGTGCTAACCGTTACACCACGGAGGCATGTTGAAAGGAGGGAGAAAATACCTTATGGATTATGCACGTTAAACTTTGCAATGTGAATTTCGAAAAAATACTTTTTATGCTAGAATGCGTACGTTTAAATGCATAGATTGTGTATCATGTAGAAGTGATAAAATTTAGAACTGACTCTTTAACGAAATTTATTTTATACAAATAATATTTTTTTTAATGCGCCTTTTCTTGACATGCATCGTAAATATTACGACTGTGACTATCATTTTGGGCGAATATTGGCCAGATTTATTCTCTTCCTTAAAATATTTTTAGTAGGATGAGAAACAAATCAGCCAACGGAAATCATTACTTAAAGTAGCAACATAAAAATGCAAATTTTATTTCTTTATATTACAGAAAAGGCCCCAAACGGTAAAATCGATGAACACTGCTATCACGGTCTGAGTTTCGAATCCCGCGAACTAGCTGGCTGCATGGGCGTTTTCATGATTTTCTCCATGTGCAACGTGCATACGAGCCAGTTTCCCTTAGAAAATCCTCCACGAAGGTATCCCCCACTTAAGCAGATAGCCCTCGAGGTTTTGGCTTAATACATAAAGAGAACCAAGCCTTCATATTAAAGGATTGGTACATAAATATTATACGATAAGGAAAATGCTTTACCAGTTACACCATGAAGGCATGGGGAAAGGAGGGAGAAAACACCTTATAGCAAAATTCAAACATTTAAGTAAAATTATTTTTAAATTGCAAATAATTTGCCTACCAGAGAACTAACATAATGCTGAAGATAAATAAATCAATGTTTGTGTATAGTTATTTGACAATAGCTTTATTTTATTGCGGCAAGATTTGTCACAAACTAAAGATATTAAAAATCTCGATGAGATTTATTTTCTTTTTTCGAAGTGTTTTAAAAGGTTTTGAGAGGGTTAATTTTATTAAATAGGAATGAAAACTAATATTAGGTAGAATTAAACTGAAAATAACAAAACATTGAAAAAATCTCAATGAATTCTTCCACTCCCTCTCCAGTATGCGCAATGGCAATCCACACTTTGAGTTCATTAGTGTTAACCAATTTCGCTTACTGCGCATGCTCAATAGTGTACCGTTGGAGTGGGAGAAAATACTGGCGAATAAAAATAGACAACTCTACACAAGCCTGTTCGTCATGTGAGCCTTAGCTACTCTTTACGATTGCAATACTATGGGCACTTTTTTTGTGCTTATTGCATTTGCTTCTGTTTATTTCCTTTTGGTTTATTTTGTTCATAAATGTTACATTTAATATCAGTTATTTGTAATAATTTCTTTGGCTTTAATTCAGTAATTTAAGCTAGATATATTCCTTAAGTTGTTAAAGTATTTATGAATGGAACTCATGGTAAATAATCGATTGCTTTTATTACTCAGAAGTACAATCAATAAACATTCAGCTCAAGTGCAATCAATAAACAACATCGTGTAATGTTTCCTGTTTTGTAATCCTTCTTAAACGAAAATTTGGGGAGTTTACAATTGATATTTACACCTAAGTAATGAAGCAACGTACAACCTAACAAGTTTTAAAAACCCGAACTGTTTACGTCCAGATAACAGAACATCAACCATATACCATATTTATCTTTTTTTAAAATGACGCCAAAGTCGTAATTGCGACAAATTCTCTTCTGGGCATGCGCAGTGGGCGTAATTCGTTTAACGTTGTTCAACTGAATGTGCGGTCTGCCATTACGCCTCAAGTATAGCCAAGGGCATGCAAAAGGAAATTAAGAAGGAGAAAAAGAATCGGATAAACTGTTTTCTTTGGACAGAACAGAAATTAGTGAAACAATACTTTCAAAAGGGATGTCTTTACAGAAAAAAAAAAAAAAAAAGAGCTTGCAGTTAACCTTCTCGTTACTTCCGTCTTAGCACTAATTGGCCAATGGCCCTCCAATGCATTTCGTCCACAATGTGATATTTTGAAATCTTTCAAATACATTGGTGATTTCATACTTTTTATTTTGCTGTTATAGCGTATATCGCAACCCCCAATTTTCGAACATATGAATTAATGCTATTGCTCCATAACACAAACTCATGTCAGACTCATTGTTTTATTACACGTATTTTTCTTTTACACACTTTTTTAAGAGCATATATATAAATGTTGTTTTAATTAGATTACGTTCTTGTGACTATTCTGTGAATCTTCTTTAACTGTTGGGCATCAATATATGTTTTACATTAATCTTTTAGCATATTTAAGAAATTATTATTTTTAACAGATTTTTAAATGCGTTACTTTAAAATTTTGTAAAAAAATAGTGGCAATTAAGACTTAGAAATATATTAGCAAATAACGTCAGTTGAAAAAACTGCTGAATTCTCTGACTGATTAGTTATTAGCTTTACTTAAAATGCATTCCTATATTAAGCCTAGAGCGCGGCATTAAATGAAAATAAACATTTAATTTCATGTTATGGACTATTTACGAATTATGCTAAATATATTATTTTTTTTTATCTAACGTAATTTATCCATACTTACTTCAATAAAAAAATAAACTTAAAGGAAATAAATTTAATAAATATTAATAATGTTAAATTTTAATAAATTGTTTTGTTATTTATATATGATATTAAAGTGAATTATATTCTTGAATTATTATTGTTAGTATTTGCTTCAAATAAAAAACAAAATCGGATGTGTATGCACATGACTTCCTTGTACGGAATATTACATTATACGCATTTTTTCGTGCACTTCATTTAAAATCATCGGATTAAATTAAATCTACATCCTCGATAGCGCATAAACTACAATAGAATAAATACACTCTTCAAATTTCCCTATATTTGTTTACCATAGCGACACTCGGCACTAAGTTCACTTAAGTGTTACATTCTCATTCATTTTATAACTCAGAATGCACAAAAATTATGTATATAATATGAAGAATTATCTAATCGTTGCCATATGTTTTATTAAAACACTATAATAAATCTAAAACGATGTATAAAAGAAATTAAACAAACCAAAAAAAACAGTTTTTCACAATAGCTTCAGTATTTCTCATTCAATTAATTCAGTTGTCACTTCGCGACAAGGCAAAAATACATATAAACTCAAAATATCTATATTAAAAATAAATCTTAAACACACTTATTTCCTGGAATAAATCCAGAATGGATTAAGCATGATTTAATTCGCAATAATACAAAAATACGTCATATTTGTTGTTGCGAAGCTTAGTTTCTCTAGATTGGCAACAAATCCACTATACTCTTAAGTTTCAAATGTAAACAAATATGTCTGCCATGAGAAAAATGATTAGCCGTACTTAAACAACTTTTAAATTGTTGGTAATTCTACTAATCTTGCATGCAGATTTACTAAAGCCATACAAACCTTAATCGAAAGATAAGAACAACATAATTCAGTCATTTTTTAAAGCACAAAATGCACAATTTATCAGCATGTAAGAATAAAAATACTGAGCTCACTGAGCCGAGTAACAGAGTGGATATATATATGAATATATTTATATACTTTTGGAGTGCCCGATTACTAACCAATAGGAGATGTTATAGCAGTCCTATATACAAAATTTCGACGTTCTGAGGCTACTCGTGTTTGATTTATGCGAGATACATACATACATACGTGCGTACGCACGCACAGGTGCCAGGAAAAAATCTTTTCAGAATCCATTTAAAATTAGTTTTATATTTTTTTTGCGAAAAAGTGACCTTTATTCGGTCCTTATGTACAGATGTCATTCAAAAACATCTTTACATTGCGTTCGATAGCAGTCAAAATAAATATTTTCTTTGAAATATGATACCCGAAATTTTTCGCGATTACAATACTTCATTTTTACTTCGTAGAAGGAAGTAATAACGACCTTGTTATTAATAAAATTTGCTTAACAGGCGGATTTCACAAGACGTTTTTGCAATCTAGTGTTATTTATAAAAGTTTTTATTCTTGTTTTTTTTTTGTTTGTCAGATAATCAGGCACTAGACCCTCAAGTATTTGTTGGGAATTTCGGAACTCGCCAGTCATTTAGCCCTCCCGTTACTGAGAATGCTTCCCAAATGGAATCACAAGGGGGGTGTACCGATATAACACTAGTGAGAAAGGCTAGGACACAAACACACAACTCTTAAATGGGATTCGAAACCACATCTTAAACTTTCGACTAGGAGCTAGCTTCCGTTTCAACGCTCAAAGTAGACTTGATAACATGTTACAATTAATATGTAAAAGTATTTACGAATTTCTTTTAAATGCTTTTGTGTATGTTATAGATACAGTAAGGTATTTTGAACGAAGTAGGAGAGATGAAAAATCTGCAGTGCTCTCGCCGGGACTCAAACCTCGGACCTCTCCAATACGCGCCGAGCGTCCTGACAACTACACCACATTAAACACATGCTAAGAAGGCGGGAGAAATACCTTATATACTCCCCCTTTTAAAGGGCGAGTGGTGATTAAGGGACCCAGTCGCCAAATTTTGATGGTGAAGAATCATCATTTATCACCTTTGTTTAGTTCTGGAGCCACTGTAGAGACATTAGGCCCGAAGGCATGCTAAGAAGACGGGAGAAATAACTTACATGCGGGCGATTTTTCGACATTTTTTAATAATATGTATCTTTGCATATTTTGAACATTGTCACAATACTATATTCTCGATTCCATGTATAAAATTATGAACGGAAATGTTATAAATGGAAAGCTTTTCATTAACTGAATAGTATCTTTGTTATTACGATTAGTTTTAGGTACTTTTATTGGACTAACTGTGGCGATTCAATTCGGTAATTTACTTTGAAGATTTGTTTATCTACTTAGCTTGAATTCAATGAATGTGTATGTGGGTAGAATCAGATACGAATATTTTATTTTCGTCTACTGGTGTAATGGAAATGTTATGTATGTATGAATAATAAATCGAATAACATTTCTATAATATTTGGTACTTTTAAAATTTAAATTTTTTAAATAATTTTAAATATAATAAGGAAAGAAATACCCGATAAGAAAAACATCTAGCACTCTTTTAACGGGTGCGATTAGCGGAATATATTTTCCATTTATTCAAATACAAACTTACAAAGTTCAGTCCGGCAAAGGTAAAACAGTTTATGAGCAATTTTAAAAATCTGCTATGCCAGTTATATGTTGTACTGGGAAGGTTGTCATCTAGAGGATGGGTTCTTTATCCCTAAAAAGCAATTTTCTTTGGCATTTGTGATTATTTTATTTTGATATTTATAATCGGCTAACATAAGAAAGATTAAGAATTTGTATTTAATGCTTAAATACAAATTTAATATTTGATGTAGCATTCTTGTCTATTTAATGTAGTATTCTTTTCTGTCAATAAAGGATAGCAATCAAAAATGATATGTTTGAACTGACGCTCACATAAGGCAGAATTATCATAAAAATTATTGGAAATTTTGCTTTAATTTTACACTGCAAATGTTTTTGCTTTAAGAACAGTTAATGCAATATATATTCATTCTATTTTTATAAAATATTGAAGCTTTATATATTGCTTCTGATATTCAGTCTCTCTCTATATATAGATATATATACTCTCTCTCTATATATATATACAGAGAGAGTAGGAAGGCTGAATTATTGA
Source organism: Stegodyphus mimosarum (assembly GCA_000611955.2). Taxonomy (NCBI): domain Eukaryota; kingdom Metazoa; phylum Arthropoda; class Arachnida; order Araneae; family Eresidae; genus Stegodyphus; species Stegodyphus mimosarum. The sequence continues at coordinate 17,910 of KK114673.1, forward strand.
TGGCTGTCAATTTGACTGACATTTTAACTCTTTGAAGACCAAACCGCCTCGCACGGTCGTTCATCCAGACGACCCCAACCGCCCCAAAACGGCAGAGATTGCGATTTTGTTTTCTTTTCTCCCCCTAAGATATGCAGTAGCAGGTACAGGTTCTCCAAATGCATTGTATCAGTCTACTGCAGACAGCTTGGAGGTTTATTTGTTGTTTCTTGTATTTGGTTGCACGTAACATTTCGTTGTTGGTTCTCTGATTTCAGATTGAGACCTTCAGAATAGGTTTGTAAAGAATGGTGTCAACGGCTAATGGAATCTCTGTTAGAGGGTATAAAGGACGCCATTCGAAACTGTCACACCTATTCCTGCGGTAATGGATGGGGAGGGGAGGAAAGTACTGTGAAACTGGAAAAGTATTTCGGGCGGTTCGGAATTTTAAGGACACAGACTAGCGAAGGGTTTGGATTTCAGATTTAAGGTTGGGGTTGGTGTGTTTTCGAATGCCTTTTCTTTCTACGCCCCTGCAGGATACACTGATACGAATCAGAGCTGTTATCTGTGCAAAAGATGGTCCAATGAAATATTTGTCTTGGGTTTCTAACTCATTTGCCAATGTGTATATAAATCTAAAATAAGTTGCAAAATATATTCGTTATTTTCCTACAGATAACTAAAAATAAATAATTTTTCCAGATACTCGTTTTATTTATTCTTTTTTACTTCTTCTCTCTCTATATATATATATTTATATATATATATTTTCCTTTTAAATTTGAACATTTTTCTGTTCTTTCGTTACAGAATCACTCGACGTCGATCAGCGCCATCTAGTGGTGCAGAGATTGTGCCTGCAGTCCCGCGAGTCCAAGCAAGGTCATGAGCGTTCTCCCTCCCTCTTTCAACAAAATCATCATCACCATCAACAACAATCACCCATTCTTCAACATCAACAAATCTACAGGCTGAACAGGCACTCCGAGCCCAATTCGAGATTTGCGCACGATTACCTCTCAGATGGGTAAGAAATTTCCTCAAAGTGTAGCTGTTTATATTCTGTTTCAATTCGCCTCTTTGGTATTCAACGTGTACACACATGAAAATTCTTAGTGTATAATTATGTATTCCAGTAATTGCAGCGAAAGGAAATGAAGTACTTTCTGTAACTCGATATTTTTTCAATTATTTGCTGGAAGATTATGCACTTAATTACAAGAAACTAACCAAGTAGCGGCAACGTCTCAGTGACGCTGTGAAAACGTTGCAATATGTCGTCTTTATGACGCCCAGCTGTCCGCGAAACTCCACTGTTTTGCAACCGTTGCAAATATGTCTTTATTACGTCTTTGCAACAGAGATTTTTGTCGCATAGACGTCGTTATTGTGTCTTTCTCAGGTTATATTTCAGTTCTGAAAGCATGGAGTTAAAACGTCGTATCACGACGTCTTAATGACGCGCAAATGTTCGCAGAATTCCACCTTTTTGCATCAGTTGTGAAAAAGTCGATATATTGTCCTTGTGTTAGATAATGATTTATGCCGAAAAATAAGCTTAATAATTAATATATTTTTTTCTTTATTAAAATTTTGTGTTTCTTGTATTTTTCTAAAGTTTAAATATTGTATCATTTCCTGAAAACCAGAAGATAACACAATGTTTTCTCTGTAGAAGACATATGCATAATTTTAAAGAGGCAAATACTCAAGATAAATTAATACTTACGAACATGACACTACATTGCAAGTATTCAGTACAAAAATAACATACTAAGGAATGATTATTTTGTATCCTTAAGAATAACTGCGATATTGGATTAAATACAATTCGCTTTTTAACAAATATACTGCTTTAAAGTAAAACACCAGTAACAAGATATATTAGTTTTCGGTTTATTAAGCGATAAGAATGAAACTAATGTTACAAAACAATTACATTATTTAATTATACAGGAAAAATGTAAATGCAGAATTCTATCAAAGGTATTAAATATCAAAATTCTTACAAAATCGTCAATGCCAGCAAAACAAGTTTTCTCAAACATCAAATGAATTTATTGTTTTCATGTTTTTCAATTTATTTTTTTCATTTTTCATTTTTTCGACTTTTTTTTTCATGCATCTGAAAATTAAGAGTTTTTTTTTTATTTTACCCTCCAGAATTCCAGAACATTCCATGAAGCATTTAAACACATTTCAGATTGTTGCCATCAAATATTATCGCCCTATATCCCTATATTTATATATAAGCCCTATATTTATATTTAAAGAAATTAAATAGTGAAGAATCTGCATGGATGTATGTGTATTTCTCGAGTTATGAAAAGACTTTCCCTGAATATGGGCACCTGGAAGCCCGAATTTTAAATTTCGAAATTGTTTTTTTTTTATCGATTTCATGTTTTATAAATCTTTAACGAATTTTTGATTAAAAATTTCAAAGATTTCAAAGGAAGCTGTGGCAACATGGCACGGAATAAACCATTTTTATCTCCAGCGCGCGAAGCTGTCTATCGAAAATTTCTAAAGATATGTAGTTTTTAAATACGTTCAGCCCAAACACGGATGTGAGCCCAAATGTGCTCGAAACGTGCATGTGTATGTTAATGAAAAAAAAAGCCCCTTTATACGGAATGCAAAATCCGAAAGTTATCGGATTTTTTTCTTTATTTAACTGGTTACTGTAAATCGCGCAAGATGAGCTACCTACCTGAAGAGGTGGATGATTTTGTGGAGAATATTATAAGGGAAACTGATTCGTGTTTATATTACTGAAATGAACGAACATGAAAAGGACACTGCTGAAGGTATTTTTTCTAGAAATTGAAATCATGTTGAAATATGAGTAATGATAAGTATTTATCTTTATTGATTATTATGAACAATTTATCCTTTCCCTAAAGTTTTAGCATCGATCTTTTAAAGACACTTTCTTAAACTGTAAAATGTAAATGTATTATGTACTAGTATGTAATTATAATCGAAGTAGTGCGTTTTAATAAACCCTACACTTATTTTTATTTTTGTACTGAAATACTGAAATGTTGAAATTTTATCATTTGTACTGAAATGCTGAAATTTTATCATTGACAGATATTAATTTAAAAATGTCAGAGTTTATTATCTTTGAGAAGCAATTTAGTAGAAATTTTTAAACATGAATCGATTTTTCGTTCTAGAACATTACTGTTTTAAGGTATTTGTTGAAGCAAGGGTGCTTTGTGGATCGTGGTTTGCAAATAGGAAATTAAAGTATTTTCGATAAGAAAAATATATTTTTCACAAAATTAATGATTTGGTTTTTAATGATAAATATTCAACTTGGAAACGTTGAAATAAATGGTATTATCCTTTAGCATCAGAATTTGTTTATAGATGTTTTGAAAATTTTTGCTTCCAAAATCGTTTTAGTTCTTTTCGAAAAGTTTCTATATAATTTAAGGTTTTATGTGTGAGAAATATAAAAGACCATAAAGGGATTTATAATACCATTAAATATGCAGTTGCAAGCTAACAAAATCGATTTCTAAAAGTAACGATTATTTTCCCTTTCATCTTGGCATTCATTTTGCAATATGAAATGGTTTCAATTACGAGTAAACTAAATGATTGTGGAAATAAAAAAAATGAAAGACCTGATAAATGAATGTCTTTCAAAGCTTTAGAACGACCGAAATGAAGTTTAAAAACATACGCATTTTAGTATTTAACTGATGAAAACTATTCATATGTCACTCACTTAAAATGCGTCTGAAGACATTAAGCACGCAAGAATAAAGCGTTACGGAAATGATTAATCGTTTAATTACTTTTGCTAAATAAATGTAACTTAGAAACGTGGAAAAATTTGCAAATCTTCAACCAAATCGTATGAATAATAGAATGCAGCTAATTTTAAGGATACTGTCGCAACAAAATTCAGGCTAAGTTTGTTAATTTGCAGGCGTAATTTTAAAGGTTATTTTGTACCTTCTGTGTTAGTCCCGAAAGTGAAAATAAGGAAGGACAAGAGTGTGCATACTTGATAACAATAGACAAAAGTTCGAGAAAGTTTCAGTTAAAGAAGGGGAAGAAAAGTTGTTGATGATATCTATTGATAAAAAGTGGAAACACCTAAGACATAATTTCTTTTAAAACCGATGACAAGACAGATTAGAAATCGTAGATGCAAGTTCAACCGGTACGAGGACAAAGCCGGTCCCCTTTCATAAGGAGCAGGCAGAATGTTTTTCGATAGGCAGAATGTTTTGCTCCTGATGAAGGGGGACCCGTTTTGCCCTCGAAATTGATTGGGATTTTACAAAATGTACGTCGAATACAAGGTTGTCGATTTTCCTGTTATAAACTCTAGAGATATCAGCCTAAGGGAGGGATATTTTTGTGGGAACTAGCACGTTTTCACATGACACTTGAAGAAAAGGACGAAAACTACCATGCAACCAACCCACGCACCGTTGTTTGGACACGCTTCCAAATACCATACCTGCCAGCGATTTTAGCGCTTGGCCACTAGTGACTACATCAAACTTTGAAAATAATTTTCTCCAGAAATGTCATAACAAAACTTACAGATATTAAGGCACTGAAAATTATATTGCAGTCAACGTTGTCCTGAATAATCAGAAATGGAAAACAACTCTCTTCTCATGAAAACACATATAAACACATATAAAACACATATAAAAACATAGGCTGTCTTGTACTATGGTACAATGGTACTATGGCAAGTACTAAGTTTAGGCTACAAAATTCATAAAGCAAAAAATTAAGTATTTAAAATACACAGCTTGTAAAGCTCTGGTTTCATAGGTAACAGAAACCTTTATATTCTTCGCAAAAGTAACGAACATCCGCTTCATTAGCCATCTGATAATCGGGAATCTCCTTTTCCTAGATTTAAAATAGTTAAAGAACAATTAGGTCTGCAAATTGTAATAATACTATATTCAACAAGACGTAATAAATAGTGTATTCAACAACACGTAATATCCACTATATTGAACAATACCTAAAACGTGCTGTATTCAACAAAATACGATGCGTGACAAGGTACTCGTGTAAATCCTCTGAGTTCCGTTTACGGAAAGAATATTTCAATATACACAGCTTAAAATGGACTATAGAATTTCATTATGTAAAAATGTACACGAAAAAAAAAATAATAACTACAAAACAAATCTGAAATATTTCAGCTTTTAAATTACACTGGTGTGCAAAAATTAAGGACAAGACGGTTTTTTCAATATAACTTTGTACAAAAGCTTTCCAAATCAACACATTTAATACCGTAAGATCCCCAATAGGTAAGGACATGAGTAATGTAAGCAACACTTACTAAAAGAGAAATCAGAGGGATAAAAAGAAGCTTTATTGAAAAAGTAGCATGGAGAGCACTGAAGGCCGAAACATCCCTGTGATGGGTGTCCAGCAAGAAACATCCGGTCTTTAATAGGGGATATGATCTCCCCTGACTGCTAGGCAGGTTTCACAGCGTCTGCCCATGCTGAGAATGAGGGTGTCAATGAGTTGTTGAGGCATTGCTGCCCATTCGTCTTGCAGCGCCAATGGAAGCTCCGGAATCATTACTGGTGGTAAGGTACGAGCTGCCAAGCGTCTGCCTAGAAAATCCCATACATGCTCGATGGGATTGAGATCCGGAGATCGTGCCGGCCAATCCATACGTTCAATATTCTCTCTCTCTAAGAGCTGTTCGGCAGCTACTGTGCGATGACATGGTGCATTGTCGTCCATGAAAAGGAACTGCGGACCCATAGCGCCTCTAAAAAGACGCACATATGGAAGAAGAATCTCATTACAATAACGGGTCCCGTTGACTGAACCTGCGTCGAAGATGTGAAGGTCTGTACGGCTACCAAGCATGATGCCTCCCCAAACGAGAACACCGCCACCTCCATACCTGTCCCTTTCAATGATGTTCGAGGGATGATTGCGGCTTCCCCGCTCTCTCCAGATGAGTATGCGATGAGAATCGCTACTCAGACTGAATCTGCTCTCATCTGTAAAGAGTACTCGTCCCCATTCATTGTCTCTCCAATTCCGGTGTTCCCGGCACCACAGAGAACGCCTTCTCCGATGGGCAGGCGTTAGAGGTACACACCGTACAGGGCGTCGTGCAAACAGACCACCACCGTGCAGTCTTCTGGCCACGGTAAAACGCGATATCGGTCGTCCAGTCGCCTGTGTCGTGTGTCTAGCGATTTCTCCCGCTGTCTGCCGCCTGTTTCTTCTGGCCTGTAAGGCAATATACCGGTCATCTGCGGGTGTGGTTCCTCGTGGACGACCACTACTAAACCCCCGGATAGCTGTTCCTGTAGTTTGAAATTGTCTCCAAAGTCGTGAAACGATGCTGTGAGCAATTCCGAACTCTGCAGCCACACTTGTCACACTGCGGCCTTCCTCCAACATCCCAATGATTCGACCTCGGGTAAAAGCATCCAGATGTCGTCTAACAGATTGATTATTCGCCATTTCTCGCTGAGGCAGCAACTCGGTGTGATTTTAACTGCTATACGGCGTGCAATCTCTTTGCCAGAAATACTGATCTTACACCGACAACATGCTTTATACTACTCAGGCACTCCCCCATTACGTCTACCTGCATATCTGCGCATGTGCTACCGTACATCACCTTACTTAATCTCCTGATTGGTCTTTCTGTCAGCTCTGCCTTTTCGTTCAGCTGATATGCTAATTTTTCGACTTCGTCCTTAATTTTTGCACACCAGTGTATGTAAAAACGGACTTTTTTAAACATTTTCTGTGTTACCTTTATTTATTAAATATCATGTTCTTTTCACTTAAACCATAAAATTCGGTTTAAGTGAAATATCACAAAATAAATTTAAATTAAGCATATCTTTAGAATTTTCAATACACAGTTTTACGCGCTGGAGATAAAAATGTTTTTCTGTGCACCGTTGCCATTGGTCACTTTGAAATCTTTGAGTTTGTCAATCAAAGATTCGTTAAAGTTTTACAAAATATGAAATCGATAATAAAATAAATTCCAAATTTCAAATTTGGACTTCCAGATGCCCATATTCGAGTGGAAACGTTCAATGGTCAAATTGTGAGATCTCTAGATACCATTGTTTTATCACAATGCGAGAAACATATATATCTATTTATGCAGATTCTTCATTATTTAATTTCTCCAAATATAATACAGGCAAATTTAGTGGCAAAAATTTGAAAAGTGAAATGGGCAATTAGAGTGAACCGACGCAAAATCGCAAAACGAAAAATTAGTCCTTCAGGTACAAAGCCCCTTTGGATTAAAAAAAAATGGGATAATTATATTTCTTCCGTTCTACTGAGCCAATTGGGAAAATTGAAATTGCGTTTTTCATGTCTCGAAAGCGAACTTAGGATATGTCTTAGATTTATATATAGCATTGTTCTAATATGGGTATTTTGATACAAAATCGGACTTTTTTCTGAAATAACATGCCAGTTTTACTCCATATTTCGACTCTACGACTCAAACTATGTCAAATTTCCAAATTTTGTAAAAATTGAACAAGTAGTTTTTAAAAAATTAGCTATCAAAATTTTAGCTCCTTAATATTAAATTAATTATATATATATTTATTAATATCTCTTTTTTTATTCAACTTACATCATTCCTTCTTTTACATTTGGAAATTCAGGTTCCTTCCAAATAAATTTCGCCCATTTTTTGTGATTTTTTTTAAATTCATAGTTTTAAATAATTTTTATAAATTTTTCAAAAAATTTTTAATTATAATCTATAAACGTTTTACGATCTTCTTAAAGTCGACGTATTTCTAAGCATACATACAAAACATTAGATTTTTTTATTCAAAATTTCCTAAGTTATACTCGAATTTGTACATTTGCGCTCTTTAAAATTTCGCATAATTCTTAAAAGCAATAATAACACAAATGGGGTTTACGCCCTTTTTACTTCCGTGTACGAAGTAAAAAGGAAGTATTGTAACCTCAAAAAATTTCAGGTCTCATATTTCAGAGAAAATATCCATTTTGACCACTATCGAATGCAATTTAACGATGTTTTTGCGTAACATCTAAACGTAAGGACAGAATAAAGGACTCTTTTCCCCCAACAAAATTATAAAACTGATTTAAAATGGATTCTGAAGAGATTTTTTCGTGGCAAGTACGTGCTTACGTACGTACGTATGTATGTATGTATCTGGTATAACTCAAAAAGAGCTAGCATCAGACCGCTGAAATTTTGTATATAGGACTGCTATAACATATAGACGTGCACCTCGAATTTTGGTTGCATTCGGCGGCACCAAAAGTGTATAAATATATGTGTATATATATCCAGTCTGTTACTCGGCTCAGTGAGCTCAGTTTCCTTATTATTTATATGTTTGTAAATTGTGCATATTTTGCCTTAAAATGATTGAATTATGTCGTTCTTATCTTCTGGTTAGGATTTTATGCTTTTGCATGGAATAATTGAGGAATTATCAACAATTTAAATGTTTTTTAAGTGCGGCTAAGTATAATTTTTGGTTATCATAGAGGACATATTTGTTTGCATGTGATACTTAGCAGAACAGTAGATTTGTTGCCAATGTAGAGAAAAGAAGCTTCGCAATTGGCATGTCATTTCAGAAAATATCCGATCTTGTGTCAAAATACGTGTGTTAGAACAATGCTATATATAAATGTAATAGATATCCCAAATCGCGCTTTTGAGAAATGAAAAACGCAATTTGAATTTCGTCAATTGGCCCAGTAGAACGGGAGATATAGAACTGTCTGCCTTTTTTTTTTTTTTTTTTTTTGCGCAGTGTACATTAAAGTTTACTGCGAAATTATAAACCTGTATGATTACAAATATTATAATTATGTGACTGGCAAATAAGATTACATGATAAAGTCTTATTGCTAAATTATAAATTTATTTTACATCAGAGAACACGCGTGAAGCACATCAGCTGTTAAGATGTTAAATACATATCACGTAAGTTTCAAATGAAAAAATATAAATGTTCCTGTTGTTGAACAAAGATGGATAAAAATTACTAAAATTACTACAAAATATCCAGCAAGGAAATTTTGAATTTTTCTAATTGAAATTTCCATAATACAATATCTAAAATTCTTTTATTAGAGGAGCCAAAAAATCCTTAGTTTCTAAATGAATAATTTCTTACGAAATGCTCACAAATCAGATTTCGGAAATTCTTTTTTAGAATAAATTAGAAAATGATTACAAACATTAGTGGATTTTGGAAGGAGAGAATTTCTTACAAAATCAGTCCCGAATGATGTTTGACAGAGAGTTTATAACAGGAAACATTGGAAATTTTTCAAGAGAACAAATCGTTTTAGCGTTAAGCCAAAACTATATATAATAATGGGAGTTAAAAACATTTTACTTTTTCGGCCTTTCAATTTTAGGTTATTTACGATACGTCACATAATCTGTTAAAAGTAAATAAAAATTACATATTTCCAAAAGACCACTATTAGCAACATGATAAATTAGCATCTGAATACTTTGTTCTTTAAATGCAGACGTTTAATCGAATGGTAATTGATACAGAAGTCGAAGAAACAAGATAAAAAATAGCGTCTGAAGTCTTAACACTTCCTTGCTCGGTTATCCATTGTAATTATTATCGAAATAGATTTTAAGTGCACAAGAACATGCGAAGAATTCGCATTTATGTATAATTTTTTTTATTTCCAAAATTCCAAATGAAAGCAACAATAGTCTCAGTTGAAAAGCAGCACCGAAAAGAAACTCATTATTCATGCATAAATGTAAATTTATGTCACCTTCGAATAACGAGTGACAAGAGTGGAGAAGAAGAAGCAATTCATGTGGGGGTTACACTTCATTAATATGAATGGAGAAAATAAACTGTCTCGTCGCATTTCGTTTCCTCTGAGAAGTACTTGCAATAAAGAGTTTTAACATTTCTAAAAGTTCCAGATGATACTCTGGAGAAGATTCGATTTTTTTCTGCGCGTCTTGATATTCCCTTTTGTATTTTTTGAGCTGTATTTGTTATTATGAATGAAAATGAGATGGCTTAAATTACTTTTTGAAGAGCTTAGGGAAAACTGAGAGCAAGAATGCATTTTTGCTCCAGCTATGAAATGAATTGACATTTGGTTTTTAAAGAAATGGGACAAGGAAAGATGGAAATCCAATCCGTGTAATGAAACATTATTTTAAAGAACCTCGTTACGAACAAGGAATTTTAAATATGAACGTCAAAATGACTTTTCTGTCCTTAAACACGGCATTCTTAATATTCGTCTTATGTTTTGTTTGCGTAGCAAACAAACTACACATTTTTATTTATCATTTCACCAAGTTTCCCAAAAAGCTGGAATTAAGTTTTTATACAGTTTTTTTAGCTTCAAATATACGTAGGTTTAAGCCTTAAATTGAGGATTTTGTTTTATATATATATACACAGTTTTAATAACGGAAAAAAATATTTGTCAGTTTATGCACTACCGTTCTACTAGAATTTTAAATTTCCTTTCCATAATTATCATTCTTTCAGGATACTTCGCTATGTTCGTTTCCTCACAATACAGTAAATTGCGGATTCAGCAGTGTATGTAAAAAGCAAATACTATACTTCAATATGTTTTCAATTGATTACGCATATTAGCTTAATCGTTAGAGACATTAGGTTATTTTGAAAGCAGGAAGGACGTGAAAAATGATCAATACCCTCGCCAGGACTCGAACTCTGGAACTCTCGAATACGCTGCGAGCATGCTAACCGTTACACGAAGAAGGCATACATAAAGGAGGGAAAAATACCTTATATACTCTCCCGGTAAAATTTACACTTTTGTGCTGTAATGTTTCCGAGCTTTTTGTCTTTTTAAATTTATTTAAAACTTAACAGCAATTTCATTCGTGGTTAAATACAGGATGAATAGCGTAAATCGTTACATAGCTATATCTTACAGAAGGGAAAAAGCGAGCTTTCCGCCAGCCTTTCTCTGACTACATGTCCATTCAACTCCACTGCTTCGTCTCCTCTATCAAAAGACCAGCGAACACCCGTAAACAAGTCGGCATCATAAAAGCATTAGTGGATAGAGACCCATTAGCCTTCAGGACAATCTCCCTCGCCAATCGTTTACACCTTGTCCCTAAAAATGAGTTTCTTTAAGTTAGACCGAAAGAGGAAGTCTCTAATAATAACCAGCTGTTTGTTTTCCTAATGATCCATTTCCTGTTACAGTTTGTCACAGTGCCCTTTGTTTTTTGGCTATTCCTGTTTGACGCTAATATCGGCGCCAGGAAGGCACAATTTCAAGATGACCGCTACACAAAACCAAAATAATGAGTCAATGAATTGCACAAACTAGGCATGGTGCACTACCTTGACTTCGTCCATGTACACATTGATCTATCTTCACTTAAAAAAATCAGGAAGCTAAAACCAAGTTAAAACTATCATGGTAGGCAGAATTGGGGTTTCATCGCCAAAACTGAACAAAATTTGTCTCCAATCGAAGGGGCACCCAATTCTACACTAGAGCCACTCCCCCTTTCAAAGGGCGACTGGGGATTAGGGGAGCCATTCGCCAAATTCTGGTGATGAAGAATCATCATCCACCACCTTTTAGTTCGGGCGCCAGGTTAGGCCGCATTATTAGATTATTTTAGAAGCAGAAAGGACATGAAAAATTAGCGATGCCCTCCCCGGAACTCGAACCCTGGACCTCTCAAATACGCTCCAAATGTGCTAAACGTTATACCACGAAGGCATACAGAAAGAAGGGAGAGATACCTTATAAAGTCTGTTTTAAAATCAAAATTCTTATTTAATTTTTTGCACTTTACACGAAATTTTGTTCCGGTTTCTTCTTATGCTGCCTCAGGGGATCAACGCCTTATCAAGGGTGCTACGACCATGGGGACTCCAGTAATTCGTAGTCTTTTTTTTTCCTTTTTACTTTTCCCCTTCTTTCTTCCTTGTGGCTTGCTTTTCGGAGGTTCGAGCTCAAATGAGATGCGTTCAGGGTCCTTTTGTCTCTAGATTCTCTTCTTAGAGTTCTTTTGTCTCAGGAGATAAGGCAAAAATTGGGTATACAGGATAGATGGAAACGTTGCATATTCGTTTGCCGTGCCTGCTGACCCGTAAAGCTGCGTTCAGACGGCGACGAAAATGTCACATAGTCACCAGGTATAAACTGTGGGAATTCCCTTCACACCTGCGATACAGAATCTAAGGCGTACCCACTTAGAGAAGCTAAATTTGCGCATGTGTGGATGTATCTACAGCTTCTCCGTTCTGTTTTCCCTTTCATGTTTCGCGCGTTCGCTCCGATTGGTCGACGCATATCCCAAGTCTCCATAAAGTTGAAAACTTCGAACTTTATATCAAGGACCATAAACCAGATTTTATGATGTACTACATAATGGTTGCCTGGCAACGCAGCTCGACATATGGATTGATTTATTTCATCACACCTAAGGTAAATATTAAGAATTCCCTTTGTTGTTATGTAAATGTATTATATTATGTATAAAATATAAAAAAATATATAATACATATGCATAAAATACGCCCGTTAATATTATGTATGAAATATGTCACATATATTAAAACGTAATTTTATCTTGAAGTAGTTAAAATAGCACACACACACACACACACTTGTGCCCTTTATACCGTCGTCTGAACGCAGCTTAAGGCTGAAAAAGGGAGTAGTTAATGATCGACGTCCTGCCCCCAATACACTGATTCGGCGTCTACTTCAGATCGAAACAAGATGCAAGTAGCTGTCCAGGCTGGTAGTAATAGACTGATTACTCGCTTTTAATCTCAATGGCTTGGGATGAGTGATCGAGAGAATCTTCTTTTGGAAACAGCAGACTATAGGGCTTAAGCGAGCATATGGACCCCGTTAACCTTGGGCAGTAACCATTGGGCACCGTGGCGGGCTGTGGAATCCGAAATTTTATTTCTGTCAGATATGGAGGCGTTAAATGCACCAAGTTTCAACAGAATTGCTTTCATCCCAAAGATAACAAAAATGAATGTGAATCAGAATGAAAATTAAAGCCAATTAAGGTATAGAGTTATTAACAATTAAACACGTACTTTTTTAGGAAGTATCACCCTTCGTTATACAGAACTACATCAGTCTTACATCAGCAAATCACTGAGAGGTTGGGGGATTGTGGCGGCCACGAAGCTGCGAAGTTTCAGAATGACTCTATCCTGAAACACTGTGCACGTTGAAAATATGTGATTCCATTAAGGGTTTTGTTTCCTCTCTCCCTCTTCTCTTGCATAATCATTGGTCCTTTACAATGTTGTTCTTTGCATTATTTTACGCTGGCAGTTTTCGATATACGGGTATCTCTCCAACGTCTCTTATGGTTTTCAGTGCTCTAATCAGTTTGCACAAGAAAAAAGTGGGTATTGGGATTCGAAAATTTAAAAAGTTTTTTTCTCTAACCCTAACCGTGAGAGCTCTAAAGTTCTAAATCATCACAATCTCGAGCGCATATTTCCAAATAACAATAACTGAAATTTTATTTCGACATTTTGTGCGGATGGATGACTAAGGGTATATCGGTTAAGATTTTTATGACTACCCTGTATATGCACATGTACGTCAATGGAAACTGTTATCAGCTATTCTTAATAACAGTATTCATTTCCGATAGTGTTCATTATGTGCGTCATTTTGTAAGAAAATGTTTAGTAGCAACACACTTGAATTTATTCTTATTCTATTGATTTTGTCATGATAATTAGTGTTTGGGCCAAATACCTGTTGACCTAAATAAATATTTGAGGTCAGCAGTTGGTTAAGAAAACCAAAAAAAAAAGGCTTTTATGTTTTTGGAGAACTGTCTCATGAAAGAGGTGTTTGGAAGATACAGATTTTTAAAATTTTTTTCAGGCTTTCTTTATCTTAATTTGTTTTTTTCTGCTGGAAAGGAAATGAAGGGACAACAATAAATTTTTACTGTAGAATACAGTTCTCTAAGTTGTGGCTACAATGTTCATTTGCATATTGCTGTATTTTGCAGCTGAAGGTTTTGTTATGTGTAAAAATAAATCAAAAATTTCTTGTAGTACTTAGAGGTAGTTTTGTAGTACTTTTGTAATACTTAGTACTTTATATGATAGAAATATTCTTCAAATAAGACAAGAATTTTGAAACTTAGTTCAAAGTCATTATTGGTTTAAAATCCAGAGGCAACTGTAATCTATCCAAATACTGGTACACACTTCAAAAGTATACATTTTTACGTGGTTTTCAGGGAAATGGCATGTAAAATATTGAATTTTCAATACCTATGAGTTGCATTAACTTTCCTTTTAAAGTGATTTTCACTTTGCACTATAAAGTAACAACAATTTATTTTAGACATATTTTTAAATGCACTAAAACTCTTTATTTATCTGCGTAGACTTTAATTTAAATAACACACTTGAAAAATCTTTACATCTTTGAGAAACCTTTCACTCTTTAGTGGATCCTTTAAGCGCTAACAAAATGAAACTGCCTCGGAACATCTACAATTCATAGTTTAATCTTTGATCTCGAGTAAAATATCCTTTCCCCATTGTTACCTATTCAGATGTATGTAAATCACTGGCAACGTCTTGAGCATTAGAAAGCAATCTGTAGGCTGCATTATTCATACACACAGCGACATCATTTTCACTTAATGCTTCTTGAATTTCCTATGATCTCTAAGCCAGAATAATATCTCAGCTGTGGCTCTAAGGTTGAAGAATCAGTCATAAATGCAGAACATTTTCAGTAATCGTTGTTTGTATGATTCTGATTCAAGACAGTTTACATTTTTCTTTATCAGTATTTCAGACATATGGATTGATTTTTTTTATCAAACCTATCGTACATATTAAGAATTTCCTTTATTGTGATGTAAATGTATTATATTATGTATACGATATAAAAAATATATAATAAATATGTATAAAATACGACCTTTAATATTATGTATGAAATATGTCATATATATTAGAATGTAATTTTATCTTGAAGTAGTTACAAACAGAATTACCATAAAATAGCACACAATAACTTCTTTTATCTCCTTTTCTATAAAGCCATTGAATGCAATTATCCTAATATTTAAAAAATAAAATAAAATCCTAAATAAATCCTTTGCAACGTGTTGCTGTAAAGGAACACCTCAGTAATTCTCAGTTTTCACAGAATTCCTATATTAAAGGAAATGATTAAGTTTATTCAAATTTAGCGGAAGCTAGTTGAATTAAATAGTAGACGAAACCAGAGTTTGAGAGTCTTGCTTTGAAGTCACGCTAGTGAGGTTTCTCAGTAGATTTTAGATCGGCGGGTGTCGGCTTGTGTGTCTAGCTTTGCAGAAGTGCTAATTTTCAACTGTTTATCAGTGATCTTGCTGAATCTCAGCGGTAATTAAAAACGCGGTTAGTTTAGGATCTCAGAGCACCGTCGGTAGTGTTTTGATATTTGTTCATCTAATCATTACTTTCAGTTTTACGTTTGGTTTGAGTTGAACCGCCGGGTTGGCGCAGTTTGTGAGCGTCAAGTAGACGCCTTTGTCAATTTAAAGATAAAATAAAAAAGCGCTTCAACCCCTTCTCAAGTTTGTGTGTAAATTCACACATAGTAGCAGGCACTACAACAGTTTCTGATAAGTTGGGCCAGCATGATTTTACAGTTTAATAGAGACTTAACACGAAGTAAATATCGAAAAGGAAACCTGCAATTTAAAAACGTTTTGTTAATACATGTTTACATGACATACCAAAAATAATAAACGTTTATCATTTTTGCTTCCTTGTTGGAAGTAAAAGAAGTACCGTAATTGCGAAAAATTCCAGGAATTATATTGCAAAGGAAATATCCATTTTAGCCGCTCGTGAATCTATTTAGACGATGTTTTGCAGGACTTCTGTACGTAACGGACTCCTCTCGGGAGTCGATCGAGAGCTATCCTGGCTAGATCTGTACCTAGACAGTTTCAACTTCTAGAGAAAAATTGTCTTCACAGGACTAGAACCATCGTTTATTCGGTGGTAGATTCAGGCTCGCCAAGCACCGTACTGCCACTGTCTTGGCTGACCCTTGGTTGTGGAGGGAGTTACGTTATCAGATATTGAAGGATGTCCTTAGGGGCTTTGGTCCCCTAGCTCAGTCGGCTTTTGCCATATATATAGGCACGCCCTTCTTCTCAGGTGGATGGTTACCGTCCTCAGTTGACTTTGTGTATTTTATTTCCCACAGTTGTAAGACAATTGTGAAACAAACAATGTCGCCCCGGGGTTGGGCGGGGGAGTTATGCCCACTTAGTTGACCTCTAGGGGTTGGGGCAATTAACCGTGTTAAGGCTGCCTTGAGCACTGACAGGCCTGGGTGCCTCTCCTCCCTAGTACACTATGCGTACGGACAGAATAAAGGACTCTTTGTTCCAAAAGAGATCTCATGCCATCTGTACGCACGTACCTATGTATGCATTTCGAATGACTCAAAGCCGACTAGTCACGGGGCGTTGAAATTTTGTATACGGGACTGCTATGACTGCCATAACATCTAGTTGTGCGCGTCCCTTTTTTATTGCAATTGACAACAAAATCCAACTATAACATCTAGTTGTGCGCCTCCCTTTTTTATTGCAACTGGCATTAAAATCCGACTATAACATCTAGTTGTACGCCTCCCTTTTTTATTGCAATTGACAATAAAGTATTAAACATGTGTGTATATATATATATTTAATGATTTAATGCATAGGAGGAATCCAGGTATTTTAAAAGCTGGCAGTCCTAATAGCAGAGTGGCAGAACATGAGGAAGAAGTTGAAACAGAAACCAAGTTCAGCTAATTATCATCCTTATTTCCAGATTTCGAGGCACACTAGAATGATTCCTAGTAGGCAAAATACTCTGTAATCATAACAGTACGATAATTTCTTATACACAGGTTAACAGGGCGATGTCATTTCAGACGAACAAGCAAAGCATAGGAGATATGTTAGCATTGGCGGAAGCTAGATAAAGAAATGGAGAAAAATAATGACGGAGTTTTCTGTGCCAGGAGTATTTATACTAGATAGGTGTACAAAGTATTGCTAAGCTATGATTGGTTAATTTTGGATTTGTTACATAGCATAGAAGGATTTCGAATTTGGGAGAAAAAATGAATTTAGGGAGAGAGCACCAAATCTAAAATCGTTAATTTTGAAGTCGCCAATTATTTTAAATGAGCTATCGTATTTTGCTATATCTTACACAATCACACACACACAGTTATTTAAGTTATCACACAGTTATTAAGTTACACAATTATTAAGTTACACACAGTTATTAAGTTACACAATCACACACACACAGTTATTTTATTTAAGTTAGTGTTTTATATATATATATATATGTGTGTAATAATAAAATTCCATAGTCAAAAATACACTTAAAACCCTAACTTAAATTTCGTGTTTTCTTTTTGTTTTTTCCCCAGTCACAATTCTAAATGCATGTTCTTTTCATTTTAATGGCGACGGTCTCTTATTCGAAAGTACGTGGAATTAAGTCCACAGCCCTGTAATCAAGTTGATTTTCCCGCTTTTTCTACACGTACAGTTATTGAATGTTTTGGAAATATTTAAAGCGAATTGGATTGGCTGACGACATTTCTTGGAAGCTCTGCCTTTCCAGAGATTATAAAAGGACTCGCAAAGGAATATCGAGGGGTCTTTTCATTAATGTAGCGATGGAGTAAACTTCAATACAAAAAGTTATTAGTTGTTCTTTTTTATTTACTCCGGGGATCTGATTTTTGTAACTGCTGTTTTTCATGGAAATTAATAAATGAATCCTGTTTTTTCTTTACACTTATCGTCTGATACTTTGAGCTACGACTAAATTTAGTACATCACATATATATATCCACCCCTAGCCCGGCTTAAAAGTCATTACTCAGCCTTTATTTTTGCAATCATCGGTCGCGATCATATACTACTTCCAATTACAGAAATGTTTTAAATGTCGAAAATACTCACGTTTGGGCAATGTCAGATGAAAAAAAAATATTTTTCACAAATAACAAAATCTAACTTTCAGTGCGATCTCCTGGTGGCAAAGTTTCAGTCGTTATGAAAAAATAAAAATGCAAGAATTTTAGAAAAATTGGGCGGAATATTTAATTTTAAAATGAAAAGTTTTTGACGTCAAACTGCGTTGAGAGATCGGTTAATTAATTTAGAATAATTCCATGAGGAAAGTTTATGTGAAGTTCAGCCAAAACTGTGCAGAATTAACAGGCCATACAAGTAAGTCATGTGGTGTTAACATCAATTTTTTTTCTATTATGCGTTTTGCCGGCATAGAAAAATAATAAAATTTTATACCTATTTTTATTTCTAGAACAATACTGATAGACATCTGTCTTATTCCTTATTGTTTTCTAATAAAAGCTCAGGATATTTTTACCCCTGGTTGCAAATGATGGCTCAGATCTTCGCCTTTTCCCCCAACATAAGTTATTCATGTTCAGCATTAATAATTCAAAATTTTTATATTAATTATTTTATTTTCTTCTGAAAATCTTTTCAAATAACAGTACGTTGAATTCGTATACCCTTCTTCGTTCCATATCGTAAAGGAGCTATACATAACTTGTAACGTATTTCTCCTGCCTTCTTAGCATGCCTTCGTGGTGCAGTGGTCAGCACACTCGACGCGTATTCGAGAAGTCCATGGTTCGAGTCCCGGCGAGGGTATTGCTCATTTTTCCTCTTTCCTGCTTTCAAAAAATACCTATTGTCTCTACAAACTAACTATCCATTTTTCTCCTTCAAAAACGTTTTAGAAATTTGTTTTAAAAGAGAGGAATAATATTGTCGTATGGATACTGGGGTTTGCATTATTTGTTAATTGTATTATAGAGTGTGTCAAAATAAGTCAGTGCTTGGATGCAGTAAAAAGAAATCATTGACTACGTTTTGTCTTACAGGGCTTCCTGAATTGTATACTATATATAGATAATAAAAGTAAAATCCGTGAATCAATATCGACAGGTCTTTTAAACAGTTAGCAAAGGATGACGACTATCTAGGAACCAAGGATATGGTTTCTATTTCTTCGTAAGTCTTTGTAGTTATGTGTGTCCTTCGCCCCTTCTTGCAGGTGTAATATCGGTTCATTGTCTCAGTA
>KK114673.1:46477-79948 GCA_000611955.2 Stegodyphus mimosarum
AAAAAGCAAGAATTTCAGAACTAATTCCACATATACCCAAAAGAAGTGAACTTTAAAACCAGTAATATTCAAAATTCTCTATAAATATGTAAAGTAAGTAAATACTAAAAGCCTCAAAAATAGAAAAACTGCAAAAAATAAACACAAATACTTAAAAAGGCAAGCAAAGGAAGAGGAATGCAATCAAATCTGATATAACGTTATCAAGAGGAAGTGCATCAGACATACACACACATATATGTAAGATATAACAAAATACGATGGCTGCTCTGGGAAATTAACTATTCTAGATTTGGTGTGCGGTTTCGCCTATCGTATGCAGTGTTCCCTTAAAACAGAACTTCAACTGCGTGGATTAGCTAAACTTTGATGCTAAGCAAAGGAGAGGGAAGGTGTATTCAAATAACAAAGCTGCTTTCATTCGCTTCAAAAAAGAATGATTGGCATGTTATTTAACAACTCTGATATCCAATGAGCCCTGCTGTGACGTGATAGGGAAAGCACTAGCTAGAAAATGGGAAAATGGACTCGGGTGTTCGGGCGACCTGCTGATATCTGAATGTTCGAGCGTTCCTTATTTCTTCGGAAATTTCTGAATAAGCTAAATGCCTTATTAAAGAAATGTGGTGAAATTATGTAGTTACGATTTCATATTTCAGATAATACTTGCGAGATCAAGAAATTTGCTGACTGAACTATTATATTTTTCTCTTTTAAAATTTAATATGTAAAATTTTCCAATTTGTGCTTTCTTTTTTAACTATTTATTACTCTTTGTAACTGTAAGAGGAAGTAACAGGTAATTTAAAGCAGAAAATATAAAGTTAACGTCCATAAATTTTATACAGTCTAGACAAGAAGAGTCCCTAATCGCAGAGGACAGGAATTATAACATGCGATGTTATAATTCCTGTCCTCTGGTATTGGTAGCAAAGTCCTTTGTTGATGGGTTAGTCATCGATTTGAGTTTGAATTCAATTTAAGCCCTTAGTTATTTATCGACACTGTAACTCATGCTAGAGTCTCTATTTGTTCATACAGAAACTTTTGTTCTGGACAAAACCATGATATTTTGGTGATCACGACAGCACTAATATCACAGAAACGGTCTATATACCCAAGGAAATCATAGGACAGAGTACTCGTCCGTATTTATAGACACTAATTTCCATAAAATAATCCTCAGTTCCAAGAAAAATCCGAAACACAAATGGTTCCATTTTGTGTGTTTCAAAATTTAATGTTTATAAATGGAGTTTCAAAAAAGCCGACTCACTAGACCAACGTTTCACTGTATGTATTAATCGTCTTAACGCCTGACGTAAAACTTAAAAAAAAATGTTCCGCCGGAAAGTAGGTTCAATTTACCTAAAATTAAAGACTCTTTCTAATAAAGAAGCTGATACTTTTGAGATCAGAATGTTTTAGTCAGGTATTTTCTATTCTCTAAAACTTAAACCATGTCATAATTTATTTGCAAAACTGTTGATAATATTGTTCTTAAACGTCCTCTACAAGATCGTTGAATTTTTTTTTTCAAATCAAAACGTTACTTTAACATGTAATTTTGTAGTCATACAGTCGTTGATTTGCTAGAATCTACAATACTAATGTAATAAATGAAAGGTATTTTTAGAGCAAAATATTGCTTATTACTTTGCAAACAATCTAATCACTTGCGAAATTACCTGGCGAAGAATAAACTGAGTCTCTTAAATCATCTTTGTCACAAACAGATCGCAGACTTTTGTTTTTAATAACGTTTCCTACCATATTTTTTAAATTTATGCGTTTGGTTATATTTCCTCTAAAAAGTTACTGCTGTATAGTTCATATAACAAAAGTCAAGCGATTAGTTACAAGGTATTTCTTCCTCTTTTTCGCATACATTTATGGTGCAATTGAAAACATATTCGATGCGTATTTGAGAGGTTCAGGGTTCGAGTCTCGGCCAGTGTACTATACATTTTTCATGTTTACTGCTTAAAGAAATATAATGATTCTTTAAGTGACCCTCGAACGAAAAGGTAGTGAACGATAATTCGTAGCCACCAGTATTTGGCGATTGAGCTTTTTAATCCCCAATCGCATTTTCAAAGGGGCAGTATGTAAGCTTATTTCTCTGTCCTTTCCGCATGCTGTATTAGTTCATTGGAAGGGTACTCGACGTGTATTCAAGAGGTCCAGGGTTCGATTCCCGGCAAGGGCATTGTACATTTTTCACCTCTTCTGCTCCAAAAAACGTAATAAGTCTACAATCTCATAAACAAAAGAAATACAGTAGACTTTAGTAACAGTACAAACAGAAATGGTTTATGTTTCTGTAAGTTTTAAATATAATTTGTATAAAAGTGGATAAATTCAGAGAAACCGCAGAAATGACACTTTCCCTATTCTTGCAAAATGCAGTATGTGAGATCAAAATTGAAATACAAAATAAAAAACCAAGCAAATAAGGAAAAAAATCCTCTTTCACTCCCCCACGTTGAACAACTTAAGTTAATTGAATAGTTAGTAATTAAAAGCATATTTTTAAATAATTTCTTCTACGCATTCTTATAAGAAATGGTTGTGTTGAAGAACAAAATATCCTCCATTCTCCTAATGGACGATGAGAAAAACTTAACATAATAGCGAAAATTTTTTTCCACGAGCAATAATGATAATGCAACATAACATGAGAAAACATCCATATCGTAAAATATTTAAAAGCCGCAGAATTTAATCTGAGGTTCGTTAAATAAACAGTTAAAAAACACATAATATCTTAAGTTGCATTCTTCAATGTGGATAGATTGTTTTAGTACGAATTAAAAAAATAGTCTGGAATTCAAATTTTCTTGATTACCATCAGTTTAAAGGAGAACAGTTTTTCTGCTAAAAACTAACATAATAAGAAAATTATAAACATTAATTTCCAGATTGAAAATTTATCTACAAAAAGCAGAAATCACGATGAATGTTAATATTTATATGTATTTCAAAGATTAGTTATCTTTATTTAACGAAAGAACATAAGAAAATAATTATTTACGTTTCATTTAAGAAACCTATGCTGAAGAAAGGCGGTGTAAATACAAAATGAAATTAAAATAGCATAGCTTAAAAATGCTTTGAAATTAGAACGGTAATAGTCAGTACTTTATCCACATTAACGTAAAGCGTTAAAAATACTGTCATCTACATCATACAACTTATTAGATTTTTGTACATTTTGTAATCTTGTTTGTATCACCAAAAGTGACTTCATGTCAGCTTCACACAATCAGAATTCTCTTTTGTATACAAACATTTGATTTCTACATGTACCTAAAAGGCGATTTTGGCGATTTTCTAGGGCCCAGTTTGCAACACTTTCTTCCAGGATAAGCCTTTTTGTTACTCCTTTCCACGAACCACATTCGTTTTTAATTATTGTGATATCATTTTTCTTCTACACACGTATGGAGCTTTCAGAAAGCCAAACATCGCCGCTGCAGAACGATTTCCGTTTTCTTTCGCAATTCTGAATTCGCATTTGACACCAGCATTATGTTTGTTTCGTTTGGTAGGAGCCATATTTCTGCTAAAAGAAACACTACATCAACTGTTGTTCACCTAAAGTAAATGCGATAAGTACATTCGTAATTCCAAATTATTTCCCCCTTTACTCTAAACCAGGGATGGGCAAACGTTTTCATTCACGGGCCAAAAATCGAAAAAAAAAAGTTCGGCGGGCCAAGGTAAATTTTTCTAAAATTTTAAAAACATATACATGTATTACAATTTCAATATGTTAATGACAAGAATGAAATTGCGCTTTCATTTTTAAAAGTTTCTTATATTGAGGTTCGAAGTGAGATGTACTGATTCTAAGGAACGAGGCTAACTGCTCATCTGTTACTCTATTTCTTAAATAATTCTTTCTAAGGTTCATTGTTGAAAACACTTGTTCACATATATAAGATGAAGCAAACATAGCACTGATTTTGTGGACGTGAGATGTTAAATTCGGAAAACTCACTTTCGATAATGATGTTATATTCTTTAAAGACTGCTACGGCTTCATTGCAGATGAGACACACTGGTTTATCTTTTACAACTGTAAAAAATATTTCTAGGTCCATTCATCATTAAAAGCACGGCATTCTGAATCAACTTTACGTTTTTAGTAGACATTTTGAGTTTGAAATATTTTACGAATAACCCAAACAAGCACTAGCTACGTTATACTTTTAACAATTTCAAAACCACTATTCACAATGATGCTATATGTCCGCAATCTTTCCATACGCAATCAATAATACTAGAATTCGCGACAAAAGAAAAGACCGCTGGCTGGAGCTTAAAATGCGCAGTCTGCCAAATGTGAAGTCTGATTCACTTATATTGGATTCGCATACTTCTCCCCGAAAAACAGATAACGATTCTTAAGCCAATCTACAGTATAACTACCAAAGTACTTCCGCGTTTAACACTTTCCCGATTGAAAGGTGTTTGTGCTTGCTATTTCCATCGATTTATGTTTTGTAAAACAAAAATAGAGACAGTGAAAAGATCATCAATAATTTGAACAAATGGAAGAAAAAAAAGTAATATTTAAACAAAGTAGAAAAGGAGATGGAGATATAATATTTAAATATATATTTCTTTTAATTTGCCTCGGACCGGCAAATTAAGATTCTATCTGCGGGCCGGATATAGTCTTCCAAGGGGCCAGATTTGGCCCGCGGGCCGTAGTTTGCCCATCCCTGCTCTAAACCCTAGACTAACATCCTTGCGCACATCTGTATTGAATACAATCCAGCTTCTTTGCAGAATTATTTGCTCCCTCAAGCATTTTCCTCCGACACATATTGTTCCTCTTATCACTTGTAAATTCAGTATACCATTGTTCGAAACGGTGCGAAAAATCTTCGAATGAACGCTTCAGAGGATAATAGCATCGCACATGTATTTTTCAGGTTTTTTCGTAACGAAAAGGGTGCATGTTAAGCTCCGAAATACACAATAGTCTTAATTCAACTAAATGTGTATGTATTTTTGGAATTTGGGAATGGAGGGCGGAGGTATGATCGTCTAACATTTTTAAAATGGTTCACGGAGCAACAAAAGTTGATAACCCCTGGTCCACAGATTCTAATCCATTTATCATGTATTTTTACAGTCAATATAATATTGTGATAATCTCCTCTGAGAAAAGAATCTGCAAGTTATGTTGATAGTTGTTTGTGATACATTATAGAAATCCGAAGGGTACCCTGTCTCTATTATTTTCTCCATGGAATGATCTATATTTAGTCGTTGGGTAGAAAATCTAATGCTAGTGCAAATTACCCATTAATGATTATTACCCGCATTACGCAGTAAAATTTCATCCAGTTGATTTCTGTTTAGTAGAGAAATGCGTGTACCAAGATGTAGTTTATCAGGTTCTTCAATTAACAGTTAAAGCCTCTCTACTCTAAATATAGTTGATTAATATCTAGTATAGTCGAAAAGAGGAACTCCAGGTTCTGTGAGAACTCTCGTGCCAATTCACTTTAACCTGATTTAACGTTCCTCTGAATTTAGCAAAGTGTAGATACGCGTAGTTTATTTGGAAACCTTCAATAGGCTGCTGTGAAATTAGTTAACAATAATATATGATAATATATGTGTACACTGGACGCATCCTCGTCAAATGTTATAATTACTTTAATTAATTGATT
This sequence comes from Stegodyphus mimosarum, assembly GCA_000611955.2. Taxonomy (NCBI): domain Eukaryota; kingdom Metazoa; phylum Arthropoda; class Arachnida; order Araneae; family Eresidae; genus Stegodyphus; species Stegodyphus mimosarum. The sequence continues at coordinate 52,168 of KK114673.1, forward strand.
GATTAAAGTTGCTTATCAGAATTTATAATTCATAAAACATTATAAATATTCGTATATTAGATTTATTTCGCAATATAAAATTTTCTTTTTTATTACAATATTCATCTAATAAATTGTCTATTTTATTTTCTGTTTTGGTAAATCACTTTTCCTTTCTAAAACACTTTGAATTTTTTAAGTGAAATCAATAATCTTATTATTTTCTAAACTATTATCTATGTTTTTTCCCTTTTTTGTAAAATTTAGGGATTTTTTAAAGCTTTGCTTCGCTTACAAAGGGAAATTTCTTTCATCAGAGAAGAGTCTTTGGTTAATGAAAGGCTCCTTTCTTTCGTCAACTAAGGGAACGATCAGAATTTTTTCATCTAAAATTTCCTTTATGTTTTCTAAAAGTTGAATAATTGCAAGCATTTTATAGATGCTTTCTCTATTGGAGAAGTGTTTCCAAGGATGTAGACCTTAAGGGATATGTGTAAGGTTTTAGTTAAACTAACAAAGTTTTATTTTAATTTGCTTTTTTCTATCTGTTCTTATTTCAACTTCCCGTTAGAATAAGCGCGCGTTTCAGCTTTATGCTAATTTGAAGTAGAGCCAAGTTCTATTTAAACGAGAGGTAGGAACCTCTCAGGGTGAGAGAGCTTTTAGTCTCAGACCACTGTTACTCTATTCGACGTTCGCCTGCTTAGCTAGTATTTAAATTCTAAGCCGTAGCGCTGTTACGCTATTACTTATTGAAGTAATTCTAAGTGCGTTAGTATTAGTTAAATCTTGCTACGCACCATTTAGTTTAGAGGCCAACCTCGCGTTCAGAGCTCTGTGAGCAACGACTACTTAATTTCTAATTAGCTTTAGTTTAAATTATTTGATTGTTCAGTTTAGACCCAAGTGGCTGTCATTATTATCTGTATCCCTCCCGAGTTGGGAAGTGGCTGTAAATAATTGTGGTTTAATAAAAGAGGATTTTAAATCCCTCTAAAGTGCAGTTCTTCTACCACTTAATCACAGTATTCTACCACAGAACATAGCTGCATTCAGCTCCCTGTTCAAGATCAGGACTTAAGATTTACACGAAGATGTTCGCTAAGAATATACACCGAACACTCAGTCCTGACATATGTTATTATCTTCAATAAGAAGACCAGAATTTCTTCCTCTTCTCCTTCCCGTAAGATTCCCTTTCTGCATTTTAGAATTGATTGGAACTGGAATTTTGTATTGAATAACTTAGCAAACATTTTTAAAATGTTGTCTTCAATCAGGAATGTACTTTCTGGAAGTTGCACTTTGAGCAATAGGTTTCTATCTCTAATATGAAGAACTTTTCTGTCCTAAGTTTGTCCCGCCATCAAAAATTAATTACTCGTATTGACGAATTCAAATTTCTCCCTCTTAATTTCTCAAAATAAAATACTTTAATTATATTCTTTCGCACAATATTATTCATCTGCATGTTTCAAGTATTCTGTTGCTTCAACCAGATTTCTATGTCATGGTTATATGCATTTTCTATTGTATACACAAATGTTACTAGAGTATTCGAGGTTGATATGGAAAGTTTAAATATGTTATAAATTAAGGTACAATAATACGCCGAACAAATATTAATTTAGAATTCAAACAACAAAAATCAGAGTTATATTTTCAGATTATCACAGGACTAGTTTCGATGGTTTTACCGAACCATCATCCTCAGCTGCAAAAACACAAATAAACGAGATAAGATATAATGATTAGATAAGATAAGAAAGCCTGGACAGGAGACAAGCTAGTGGCGCCATCTGTTAATGAAACCAGAACTAAAACATAATTTCTTTAAAGATTGAAGGCAAAGATGGATTGGAATTAGGGTCGTTAACTAGAACAGAAAGTTTTTTGAATGTGAAATGCCTCTAGAAAATCCAGTTCACCAATGGAATATGTTTTTTGAATAATTTTGTCAGCAGAAAAATTTAAAGTGTGATTTTTGGACCAACAATGTTGAGCAACAAAAGCCTTCTGTGTTTCCTTTTTTCTAACTTATGCCTCATGTTCCTTGACGCGAAATTTTAAGGCTCTCTTAGTTTGGCCAATGTAAATTAAACCCCACTGGCAAGCAATCCTGTAAATACCCCAGGAATTCATATCCGAAATGGGGTCCTTGAGTATGGAATTCGGAATTTTATTGATGGGAGAATGTTAACCTCTGTCATTCCAAATTTTCACTTTGCGTGTCGTTACAAATTGAATTTAGACATGATAATATTTTTAAAAAAAAAAATTGGTTGGTCTTAATGAGTTAACCTTATAAATTACAAAACACAAATTGTGATTTTTTAGTTGTATAGTACGCAGATGGAAACTACTGGCCAACGTTATTTATTGGTATATTCAGGCGGCGTCGGGCATTTTCCAGAAAGAGCAGAAACGTTCTTATATCAATTTCCGTTTTATTTTTTAATTAAATTTTAAATCTAGTCTGTAATGCTAACCTCCATCATTCCAAATTTTCGATTCGCGTATCGTTGCACATTAAATTTAGACATGATAATATTTTTTTTAAATTGGTTGGTCTTAATGAGTTATTTGTTATTAATGACGGTTCGTTTTCAACTACAGCATTTCTGACTTATATCATTACTGTTTTTTGTACCATGGACTTTTGAATCTTTGCATATCAATGATTTTCGAACTCCTAATGAAATTCCTAAATATATGCATTTTGTTTTACGTACATCATAATATAAATTTACGGAATCATAATATAAATTTACAGACATCATAATGTAAATTTCGTGCTCAGGATTTACGAAATTTCTTAATGTCATTCATTGAATGGACATTTTCGAATTAAAAGTTGTAGAGACAATTAGGTTATTTCGAAACAGAAGAGATGAAAAATAAGCAACGTCTTCGCCGAGACTCGAATCATCGACCTGTGGAATACACGCCGAGCGTGCTGACCACTGCACCACGAAGGCAAGGGAACAAGGCGGCAGACATACCTTATATACTCCCCCTTTTAAAGGGCGACTGGGGTTTGGGGAGACCCGGTCGCCAAATACTGGTGGTGGAGAATCATCACCAGCCAGCTTTTATTGTTCGGGCACCACTGTAGAGACATTAGGTTATTTCGAAACAGTAGAGATAAAAAATAAGCAACGCCTTCGCCGGAACTCGAACCACGGACTATGGAATACGCGCCCAGCGTGCTGACCACTGCACCAGGAAGGCATGCGAAGAAGGCTGGGGAAATACCTTATAAAGTGACCTTGTTATACGTCGCCTACTGTACAGGGAGGCTACTGGAAATTAATACCAAATTAAGATACTTCGGTGGTCGTGAGAAAAGGTATCCAATACAGTCACATAAATTGCATTCGGAGGCATTAAAGAGAAGTTAAACACTAAAAAGCTCATTAAACCTCCCAGAAATTCTAATCCGTGGGGCATGGGGCACTCTAATTATGCGGGAAGCCGAAAGTCCTTTCTTGTGGTTTGGTGGAAGGGGAGAGGGGTGGGATATCCCCGGGTGCTCTCCCTCGAATCTAGGGTGGAAAAAGAGAAGTCCAATCTCTCTTTGGATTAGGGTCTAGCAACCATTATTTCCATGTAACATGGGCATGACAACAACGGCAAAAACAAATCCTACTTCTTTTCAAAAGCATTTGTCAGCATGAGGTGGTTGCTATAAAATAGTTCACTTTATTTCTTTTTTGATATATTATACTGAATTTTAAAAGAGTACTACTTATATTGAGTTTTAAAACTGTCATGATTCATCAATGTATTAAATCATTCTGCTTCTTTTCTTTTCTTTTTTTTTTAGAAATTCCGATGACGAAGGCAGTTCTAGTGGAGAGAAACATTGTTTCCAAGGTGGTAACACGACAGATAGTCACGAAATGTCCGAAGCAGAGTGTGATCGTGATTATCACCAACATATGAGGAAAGGTAATTATATAATATCCCATGCTTGTTTCGGGCGAAGTGGCATACCAAAATAGTCGCTCACTAGCTAAGAGATGGAAAACTGTATTAAAGAAATTAAATAATAAAGAATCTGCATGAATGTATGTATGTTTTTCGCATTGTGATAAAACAACGTTACCTAGATCCATCAAATTTTTGAACAATTTAGTCCTCCACCCGAACATGGTCACCTGGAAGCCCGAATTTTGAATTACGGATTTCTTTTGTTACGTATTTCATATTTTTTAAACTTTAACGAAATTTTGATTACGAAATTCAACGGTTTCAACGCGAGTAGTGGCAACACACTGTGGTGAATAATACACTGCTCGACACTAAAAATGCAACACCAAGAAGGAGTGGTCAGAAAGTAATGAAATTTGGAAAAAAGACAGGGACAGCAAGCAGAAATAAGTGATCTTTTTTCAAAATGAAAGTCAGAATACAGAGCAAGAAGGGCGTCGGCTCAGTAGTATGTAGGACCAGCACGGACAGTGATGCACGAAGAAACACGTCTACGCATAGAGTCAGTAAGAGTGCGAATGATGTCCTAAGGGATGGTTCGCCATTCCTTTTCAACCATTTCTGAATGAGGCAGAGTCTGAAAACGGCGTCCAATCACATCCCTTACATGTACGATTGGTGACAGGTCAGGAGAGTGCGGTGGCCAGGGAAGCATCTGTATACCTTGCAGAGCATGTTGGCAGATGCGAGCACTGTGGGGTCGACGGGCGTTATGGTGCTGAAAAACTGCATTACGCAGCCACTGAAGGTAGGGGATTGCCATCGGCCGCAGTATATTATCCAAGTATCGTTGGTCCGTCATAGTGCCCAGAATACGAACTAGAGGTGACCTGGAATCGTAGGCAATAGCGCCTCAAACCATTATGCCACGTTGTCACGCGATGGGGCGTTCCACAGTTACTGCCGTATTTGATCTGTCTCGACGTCGACGCCACACACGTATGCGGCGACTATCACTGGATAAGCAGAAGCGTGACTCGTCTAAGAACACGACGTTTCGACATTCTGTCATCCACGTCGTTCCAGTTCGGCACCATTCTAAATGTTGGCGTCTGTGCTGTGGGGTCAATGGCAGTCTTCTTAACTGACGCCGTGAGTGCAGGCCACGTTCAACCAATCGACGGGAAATGGTTCTGATCGACACGGGAACATTCAGGGTACCGATTGTACCGCGATTCTGCAGCGACCGCCACAGCTTGTCGGCGGATGCGTCGATCCACGCGTGCTGACGTCACTCTGGCTGCGCCTGCACCCCTCCTTCTTCCCACATTTCCTTGTTCCAACCATGTCCGCCATAGCCGATGCACCGTGCTCGCATCCATGTGGGTATCAGCAGCGATTTAACGTAAGGATCAACCCGCCCTTCTCAGTCCGATCACCATACCCCTCGTAAAATCGTCTATCTGCTGGAACTGCCTTCGTTGACGGCGGCCTGGCATTCTCTCCCATTACACGTATCCTCCGGGACAAAAACCAGCTTTCTTCGATAAATACTGAAAACTTTAAGATTTTTAATTTAATTTTTTAGGGGGAGTAGTTTTTTATTAATATATGATTATAAGATTATTTTATGTGAAATGTTGACTAACTGTATCTGCTGCTTAATGTAATTTTAATAAGCATAAGCAATGTAAAGCACAAGCAGTGCAAAATCTCTTCAGGATTGCATAAAAAGCAATCAAAATGTGCTTCTGGAAAAATTTAATTTGCATATCATGAATATTATAAATAAAATACTTATGATAATATTGGAAGACAAATCCGAAGACATATATATTGGAAGTGGAAATATTCAAAGATATCCAAAACGTGAAAAAAACAAGAGAGGCAGCTGCATTCCCCCGAAATTAAATTCAATAGAACTATACTTCTGTTAAACTATAACCTATTCATTCAGTAGTATAACAGGATAATTAGGCCAGTGGCAAAACGTCGAGTATGCTATGATAACTGATTTACATTTGCAATAATTGCTCCACATTTTCAGTCATTTCTGTGAGTTAAAGCTTGGAAACAGTAAAAAATTTTAAATTCAAAGAAAGAAAAGGCGCACTAAACGTATATAAATCTTGCCGACACAACATTCCTAGTTAAATATTAGATTTATTTATTATTATTTTTTTTTAATTTAGACAAAATTGTAGAAGGGCTTTAGAACACATCGGCTTCTTTTAAAGTTTCTGTTAAATAAGTTTAAGGTAATAATTTCGGAATAATTACGTTGCGGAAATTTTCCTAAAATTCTGCAAATAAAATTTGGTATTTCTTCAGAGTTTCGAACATTAATTTTAGAAAGCTAGATTTAGAAAAATTTTAGAACTGCTTTCAACTAAAAACACTTTAAGATAACTTATATGTCGGTACTGAGGGAATGTATTTTATTGAACAGTTAAATGAAATAAAGAAAACAGAAAAAAAAATATTACGCCCGAAAGGGCGTTTTTTTTAACGTTTTGTATGTTACCTTTATTTATTGAATATCATTGTCTTCGCACTTAAAACATAAATTTCAATTCAACAGCAATATCGCAAAATGTTTAAAAAGAGCCTGTCTTTAGAATTTCCGATACATAGTCTCGAGGGCTGGAGATAAAATTTTTTTTTCGTACAGTTTTGTCATTGCTCGCTTTGAAATCGTAAAGTTTCTTAATCAAAAATTCGTTAAAGTTTTATGAAATATGAAATAGATAATAAAACAGATTCGAACTTCTGTCTTCCAGCCACTCATATTCGAATTTAGGACTACGTTATTCAAAATTAGATGTCTACAGGTAACGTTGTTTTTTTTCATTGTGTGAAAAGCATGCATACATTCATGTAGATTCCCCCTTATTTAATTTCTTTAAATATAGAGCAGTGCTCTTGTATTTGAAGAAAAAAATGTATTGCGCCCAAAGAGGCGTTTTTTTAACGTTTTGCGTGTTACCTTTATTTATTAAATATCATTTTCTTCGCAACTAAAACATAAAATTCAATTCAAGAGCAATATGGCAAAATATATAAAAAGAGCCTGTCTTTAGAATTTGCGATATTTAGTCTCGCGCGCTGGAGATAAAAATGTTTTTTTTTTTCGCACAGGTTTGCGATTGCTCCTTTGACATCGTTGAGATGTCTATAGGTACCATTGTTTTTTTCATTGTGCGAGAAACATACAAACATTCATGGAGATTCTTTCTTATTTAATTTCTTTAAATATAATGCAGTGCTCTTGTAATTGGTGGCAAAAATCTTAAAAGAGAAACACCATTTTATAGTAGACTACGCAAACTGCCGAACAGAAATTAATAGCTTTACTAATAGCAGAAATACAATAACAGAAAATAAATAGAACAGAAATTAATAGCTAATTCGTCACTTTGGGCTAATTATGGTCACTATGAAATTTAAAAAAATGTAGTTATGAAAAGTTTCATCAATTTTATGCTTTATTACCTTTTATAAATTATTGTTTACCATTCTGGGGGCTGAATATTTACTTATGTAATTGCAGTACAATTCAAATCAGAAGCTAAAAGTCACCGAAGTTGAGTAAAAGTGTAAAGGTCGCAAAATCTCTTAAGAATAAAACGTCATCAAGCTTGTATAAATACCCAAACGCCTTTAAGCCAGTATCAAATGTTAATGTGAGTTTGTAGTTAATTTACTCTATTAACAACCTTCGGTTATCTTGAAACTAAGGCATAGTCTCTACAGTTACATCCCATAAGTGAAAAAAACATTTATTCATTTTTTTAGTTTTATGGATAAGATACTGGAATTTTCTTTAACGGTTTCAAAGAAGCAGAAACCTGTAATGTGATGAAAGTATCAAATCAGCCAAAACAAAGATTTATCAAAGATAAATGATGCAGATAATTCTTAATTTCCTGTTTAATCTGCATGTCGTTACTTTTCCAATAGTCAAAATTTACGTGTAAATGGATTTTTGCGTTTGCATTTCATTTTCTTAAGCTATCTACTTTCCACTTTGTATTAACGTTTGATAAAAATTGCTTCAACAGCAATTTATAAGTTACATAAATTGCTCTATTTATGCTAAATACATACAACTTAGTCGATGTTTTGTCTTCATTATTAGCAGTAGTTCTAAAATGAACTTCGTACCTAGACTAGTGAAAAATAATTTTTAAGTGATGATTATTACATTAAAGAACTATACTAATTTTCATTTATTGTACAGCTTCACAATTACTGAAGCTCGTTTTCGGGGGTCACGGTCAGAGCCGTTAAAGCTAATCTTCTGGAATTTGAAGGTAGCTTACATTGTATAGATAGGCAGTAAATTATTTTATTTGCGTCAGTAAAAGTAGTTAATTCTGTCATACAAATTACTGGTTACAGTAAAAAAAAATGAAACTGAGAAACTACTATAAATGTACTGTAACTTGAATAAAATCGTCCAGTTCACTGTGTGAAATTAAAATAAAATGTCAAAATAATAATAAAGCTTAAAATAATGTTATAAATTGTAAGCAATGAATTTTTATTGAAAATTTATCATTAATGATGATTTCTGATTTTAATGGAATTTCGTCGAATAAATTACCTTTGCTAAGACTTAGCTTCGGAACTTACCATCATGTAAGAATAAAGAGTTCACCGAGCCGGGTAACGGAATTGCAAAATATATATATATATATACATATACACAGGGTGGTCATAAAGATACTTTGCCAACATCTGCGCGTCTAGCGTCAATTCCGGTTAACCGGTTGAGATGAGATTGCAAATATAGTCATTCGGTGGTATGCGCTCCAGACTGGGTGAAAGGCAACACAGGGGCGCTCACGGTTGCGGTTGTAGTTACAGAAACTCGAAAATCTAGAAAGGCAACGCCAACTTTTTCCGGTTTTAATATTTTCAGCGCATGCAAAAACCCTAAATACTGGTGGACCGGTACCGATATGTCCAAAAACTAACGTGTTATGCATACACGAAAAAAGAGTTCCGAAAATCGGTCAACGAAACACGATCTGGCCGCACGCAGAAAATTTGCATATGACAGAAACAAGACACCGATCACTGATGACAACACATATAACATAAAAAATAACTTTATTTAGATCAAACATTTTTCACATGTGCGCCATTAAAGGCAAGTATGCATTGCATCGGGAGACGGTGGACAATACCGCTGAACGTAAAATGGCATGAGAGATGTTTTTAATCTCACGCGGTATAGAATCCTTTAAATCCGACAAAGTTTGCGGATTGCACAGGTAAACTCTGGATTTGAGATATCCCCAAAACCAGAAATCCATAGGCGCCAGATCGGGGGATTGCGGAGGCCACGAAAAGGATAATGGTGTGAGATGATGCGATCATCAAAGTGCTCTTCCAGGACCATTTAACAAACCTCGCTATACGTGGAGGTGCAACATCTTGCACCCAAACGGTGTCATTGAGTGCATTCGACCTGCGCAATTCCGGTAGTAGCGTTCATCTCATTTTGATAATATAGTTTTATCAATTCACCTCAAACTTTCCCAGCAAGAGTAATTTGGTCACCATGTGCGAGTTCCCATATGACGACTCCGCGTACCCACCTGGCATTTTATCAGTTTCTTACGCTGAATATCTGGCGATCGGCGTTGGTACCTTACCTCTGTTATATGCAATTTTTCTGCAAGCTCCCAGATCGCGTTTCGTTGACCCGTTTTCAGAACTCTTTTTTGTGTATGCATAACACTTCCGTTTTTGGACATATCGGAACCTTTCCAATGCTATCTAAGGCTATCGCACACGCTGAACATTTATGGCCACACTGTATATTTATTTATATAACTTTGGTGCGACCGATTTCAACGAAAAAAAGGAGTTGCCCATCTATGTATTATAGCAATTCCATACACAAAATTTCAGCATTCTATATGTACTTAGATTTCAGTCATGTGAGCTACATGCATATGTACATGCGTAGAAACGTCACAAAAAAGTCTCTTCTCTATCTACTTTAAATCCATTAATCCATTAATCTATTTTAAATCCACAATGTGTTTTGGGAAAAAGAGTCCTTTATTCTTTCTATACGTACAGATGTCACGCAAATACGTTGTTGAAATGAATTCGAAAATCGATATTTTCGTTGAAATATCATACGCGAAATTTGTGTCAATTACAATACGTCCTTTACTTAATTGATTTTGCGTGGTTTTTTAATCCATTACAATGAATTAAAAAACCACGCAAAATCTCATACCTTTCTTCAGATATTGAGCCAACCTTTTACGAAATTCTGCCGTTTTTGGCTTCTGCTGACATTAAGTATCTGGAATGTATTAAAGCCACAAAATATTCAGTAGATTTACATTTCTGTCAGCTGCAAGCAGTGAAAGAGATTAAGTACATAAAATTCTTCCAATAACTATCCGCTTTTAATTTAAATGTAAAACAAAGATAACTCACTTTTTCAACAAAGGATTATGTAAAAAAATGTTAGTCATATCAGACGAAAAAAATAATAGTTAATAATAGTTAAAGTTCAGAAAAATTTAATTTTTTATATTAAATTAATCAACGTCTGCTTTCATAAATAAGAAAATTTTATAAATTTATACCGACTGTAGCAGTAATAATCACTATAAAATTCCATAATAATAATTTTTCATACTAAAATTAATTTCGGTCTTTTATTAAAGTGAATTTAGAAATTGTTATTTTGTAAAATTTTAAGATAATTGTGATACCAAAGGAAAAATAAAAGAGGTTTGACTAATAATACCCGAAACAATTCTAAATTTGCCTTGGATATTAGTAAAAGAATTCGGTAATTGCTGTGGGGCAGAAGAGAAGAAGGGTGTTCAGATACAAGTGATTCACGTCCAAGCACACAAAAGAAAAATTCAGCAAGAAAGAAATTAACAACAGAACAACAAGAAAGAAAGAAATTCAAGAAATTAAACAAGAGAAACAAGAACAAAAAATCATGCCTTAAATTGTGTAAACTTTCTTGGAAAATGAAACTCTGTAACTGTAAATTACAGGCTTTAATGAGAAAAAATCTTGAGAGTAAGCCAAATTGATCAATAAGAAAGTGTTTTATTTATTTATTTATTTATTTAAGTTTAATCCAAAGAAAAGTGAAAAGGTGTTTCATAGATGAATAGTGGAGGATGGCATATAATTACTATCTTATTTTCATATTTATTTTTGTCATTTCTTTCGTAAGATTTCAGAGCATTCTTGGTGTCTCAAATAATTGTTAAAACTTATTGGTCAAATAAAGTATAAAATCTTCAGTTAACCGTAATGATATAAATTCTTTGAGATTTAACGTGTAGGGTAATCAGGTTATTTTTGAAAGCAGGAGTTGTGAAAAATGTGCAATGCCTTTGCCGGGACTCGAACCACGAACCTCTCGATTACGCGCCGAGCGTGCTGACCACTACACCACGAAGGCATGCGAAGAAGGCGGGAGAAATACGTTATAAACTGTTTGGGAAATTTTGTTAATAACAGAGCACAGAAATCGAATATTGAATTTATGCCGAATTCGACAATTAATTTGGAATAATTTAAGAATAAATAAATACAGAAAGAGAACAAAGTGCATACAGTTGTTTTTCATTAAATATATATCATCTTCTAAACGAAGAATAAAATTAAATGTTTATCCATAACAAGATGAAATCTCTTTCCACCGAGCAATCAAGTATCTGGGAAAAGCACAATCATTGACAATGATTTCCTGGCAAAACAAATTGCATTACGTGACGTTCATTTGCAATACAGGGTGTTTATAAAGTCCCGGACTCATTTTGATGTTTAATAACTGATAACATAATGAACATCAAAATGGGTCTGGGACTTTACAAACATCCTGTATAATTAATTCTAGTAAATATTCCTCAAGCATTTAGACTTACCGTTTTGGATAGCTCATTCTGAAAAGATATTTTATATTTTGTATCTTTCATTTCTGGAAACTAATGCATAAACTAGTAGGCTTATCATAACGGTTTGAACCGTTTTGGGTATTAAAGTATAATCTGTATGTCAAAATAAGATTACAAATTTTAATGTTACGAATTTTATATCTGTAAGTTTATTTGACTTTTTACTTCCTTGTACGAAGTAAAGGAAGTATTGTTATCGCGAAAAATTTCGGGTATCATATTTCAACGAACATATCCAATTTGACCGCTCTCGAATCCATTTAAACTACGTTTTTGGGTGACATATGTACGTACCGACAATAAACTGACCATGTGTGTTGTTGCTGTTGTTGTCGTGTCCATGACCACATGGAAGAAAGATTGCCAGAGCCTACTCCGAAGAGAGGTTGGACTTTTATTTTCCACCCCCAATTTAGAGGTAGAGCACCCCGGGGGGATCCAGGGGTCTTCCACCCCTCTCCTCACCCACCAATCCACACGAGATGTCTTTCGGCTCGCCACATATTTAAAGTGCCGCCATGCCGCACCGACACTATACATTTACAAACATCCATGTCTTCTCCGGGATTCGAACCCGGGCCCTTTGGTACTGTAGTAGACTCCCCTTACCACTATACCATCTGGGCGACACTGACCATGTTTACCGTGAATAAAGGACCGTGACATCTATGCGTACGGACAGAATAAAGGACTCTTTTTTTTTCCAAAACGAATTGAAAAATGAATTTAAAGTGTATTCAGAAAGATTTTTTTTGGTAGTGTTTGTACGTACGTAGTATGTATCTCGCATGATTCAAGAGCGAGTAACCTCAGGATTTTGTATATGGGGCTTCTATAACATGTAGTTATACAACTCTCTTTATTGGTGCAATCAGCCACACCAAAAGTACGCACACAATATATTTATACATAATCACTCTGTTAGCAGCTCCGGTGAGCTCAATTTTTTAATTCCTATATGTTGGTAAGTTGTGCATTTTTTGCGTTAAAAGTGATTTAATAAAAATGAATTTTCGCTTTAAAAGTGAAGTTATTCTTACGTTCCGGTTAATGTTATGTCTTTAATTAATCTGCGTGCAATAGCTGTAGAATTATCAACAATTTAAATGTTGCTTAAGTGCCACTAAGCCTAACGGAACTGCCATTTGTTTACATTTGAATACTTTTAATAGAATAGTAAATTAAATCAGTTTCTGCAGCTTCAGTTTTTTTTTGCCGAAAGGGACCAAAAGTAAATTTTCAGTTTTGTATACCGAAAAATCTGCCTTCTTTTCTCCTGGCCGAAATGCTTGATTTTACATAGATAGTCTAATTTTAATTGATGTAACTCTTTTATCTGCATTTGGTGTTTTATGTTCTGTATTTCAGAATTTGCACAGAAAATGTTTTGAGATTTGTGTATTTTTGCTTTGGCTGTATCTCTAATTTAATTCTACGAAATAAATTGAAATGAAATGCAGTAAAATATGTATAATTTAATAGGCCGTAAAAGGAAGCTATATTATGTTCACATTAGAGTTCTGAAATTTGCAGGTTACAGTGTTTTAAGTTGGTCTGAAATTTCTAATATTACTTTCGATGTTTTGATAATGTTAAATTTCTTCAAAATTCATCATTTATGTTAAAATATGGTTATCAGAAAGATCAAAATTCCATAGTTAGTATTTTAAATGCGCCGTTTCGTTTCTGGAATTGGGAAGGTAAATGATTCGAAATAACAGTCCAGAAAATCAAGTTACTAATTATACTCTTGTACATGTTATTAAACGCATTGGATTCTCGAAGACACGCCAAAAACATTGCACCTTTTCTTTTGTTTCAGTATGATTGTATTAATCTAAGTCAACTTTAAATATTTGTATTATGCTATGACCGAATAAGTAATGAAAACTTAACATTTGAAATATATTGCAAAATTTCGTTTGAAAACTTAATGTCGATTTCAATTAATTGTGTGGCATCAGTGTGACTGACTTTGTTAGAAACTATCGTAATTTCAGTTGCCGAGAAGTCGCTTCTATCTGCACTCTTGCCATGTAATCCACGAACTCGTATCATTATTTTCCCGTCTCGGAAACATGACATATGTGTATATTTTCAAGCAATCGGCCCCTCATCTCATCCATACATTCCAATACACATATCTAATCCCTAATTGCAGGCCAATGTCTCTCTGCGAATGCAACAGATGCCATTAGATCAGTTTCGAAAAGCAACGGCTGCCCGCGACATCTATATACCAATTCCGGATCATCTCTGTCCATCTATTTCTGATGCGCGCGCCATTCGCAGATCTCGTGCGTTTCAACTGTCATTGATGCCACCGATTGCAGCTTGGCTTCTAATATACCTTCATCCGCAGAAGTAGTCTTACAGGGGTGGTCCATAAATTGAGGGTAGAATAGACTCCCAAACCACGAATACTTGTAAGTATTCACAATTTGCGATTGCATTCTTTGCATTGTGAGATATTGCAATTAGTATTTTGCATTCGCTCGTTCGCCTTCTTTGAGTATTGGTTAAAACTAAGTTTTAACTTATTTGAAACTTTTTTATTGCACATATTCATAAGCACATTCTTCCAACAATTTGTATGGAGTACGTTATGAAACTAATATTTGCACTTTTATACTTTTCGTATGTATTCAGATTAATTTAAATAAATAAGATCAGTATGCTGCTGAAATGGTAATACCTAATGGTAAATGTGTTTAATACATATTTCATGCTTTTGTAACAGTTTCTATATATGTCACTTTCTACCTCTACTTGTAAAATATTTAAAAATTAAAATGGAAGCAACTGTAACATAGTAATTAAAAAATGAGTATTAAATTTCAAACGAAGAAATCAAGATTGATAAAATATTACGTTCCTTACTTTCCGAATTTCAAGAACTTCTGTCGTCAGTTTTGAATTAATGGTTTGATGATTAATATAAACGTGAACCTATTGACCTACAGTGCCACCAAGCGTGATGGAAAAAAAATCTGATATCTACATCACATGACTTCCGTACGGCCTATTAAACTATCTAAATTTTTGGATGCATTTTCTCAAACTTTTTTCCTCGTATTATTCTAACTTAATAAACAGATTCTTCTAAGCAAGTTGTAAATGACATCAAACATTGAAAATTTGTGAATTAAATATCCCTTTCAAATTCTATCAGATTTCTTGTGTTTTTATTTTTCTATAAGGAGTACAAAAAATTCAGAAATATACGTATAAGATCCGGAAAACGGTATAAAATACCACATTTTGTTAATTGCCCAATTTTTTTCTAATTTGATATGAATACTTTCATCATTTGAAACACTGCTGTAATTGGTAGTACATGGCTAATACATGGCGACGAACGGTTAAGGAAATAAAGACCGTGTAAAGAATTTTAAGCCGTGATAGCCCTAGCACACTTTACTGTAATCAAGTAAACATAGACTCATAGACAAGTTAACTAATATACTGATAAACCAATAGACACACTTGTAAAGTTCTACTAACCTTCTGTTGTGTAGAATCTAGAGAGATAGTGATTGCACTGAGGAAGGGTTAAAACTGCCCTTTATTAAACTCTTTAACTTATTTACAATGCGTCAACCTGACGCTAACATACTACGCCTCAACTTGGGCGGTAACTGAAACAGTATAATCAAACTTAAAATAAGAGATACTTACAAGTAGAAAAATTAAACTACAGAGCTCATATAATCCTGTAGCCTACAGCGTGTATATGAGTCTAGTGGCAGCAAGATAACAGCGCTTAAGCCACGTCAAGCCAGCAGTAACTGCTAAACAGAAGTTTGCGTATACGCACGCACGGTAATTTCCCGGACTCTCTCTGTCTCTCTACTGGAACGTCGATATTTAACTTATTCTTCCACTGGTAGAATTTGCATTCCTTACGCGCGCTACCAAATTTAAATATTCTGGCACTGGCAATTAGGGGAATAAAGGCTTATGGGAAAGTAACTTAAAATTAAATGTAACTGGTTATTTAAAATAAATATAAGTCCCTACAAACTAAATAAACCATCTTCCGCCAAAAAGTGCTCGGTATTACATCAAAGTTCCATTTTGACTGATACTTTCTGAGCACCCTGTATATTTATAACGAGGAATGGATAGATAAATATATGTTTTATTATGTGTTGATTTAACTCCTTAGTGTTTTCTGCCTAAGGAGAGAGATGCCTTTGTGGAGGACTTTCCATAAGAAATTAGTTAGTATTTGCAGTACAGTTAAGATAACGTTCAGAAAAAGACCATGGAGCCAGCGTCTTTTCTGGAATTTGAACCGATTATAAATTGTGACCATCCACCATTTATCCACTCAGCACTGGTGGGAAGGGAAGGGAAAGAAAGTAAAACATAATGTGCTAATATTAATATGTAAGTTATTAAAATATGCGAGATTCAGTTTTGGATATTTTCTTCAAATTTCAAAATCTTTCAGTACGATTCTAACGTTCATTCCGTAATAAAAGATTAAATTAAAATTTAGAGCATATTTAGATATTTGAAGAAAAAGTGAAAACATTATGTCAGTGGAAAGAAATCATAATACATTCTCAGTGAAGTTTAGCTTCTTTATGAGACGTTAACAAGGCTTTGTTAAGAAAAATTTCTAGAAAAAATATTATGCTAAATTTGAGAAATGACTAAGTAATTCGAATTTTATCAGCTAAAATTATTCTGAACACGAAAAATTTGGATATTTGCAATTTTAAAATATAAATTGCTTAACAATTATAGCAAAAATAAATCGTTTTTGCAATCCATAGCAAAAATTGTCTTCGAATATGAAATTGCCTTTGTACATTTGCAAAATTGTTGAAAAAGATAAAAAGGTAATGGTAGTCATTTTATTCCCATTTAGAAGAAATAACAAAAACCTTTGGAGAAGCAATTTTCTAAAGAAATATTTCATCCACGATCGTTAGCGAAGTTAAGGATTTCTATATTTATGAAATCAGGAGATTAAATTATTTTATGCGCATGATGGATAGCTGAAAAATATTATTTTTGCTCATGGCTAAGAAGGCGGGGCTCTGTGATTACCATTTTTTAATTCCATTTAAATCTTATTTAATGTTTAAGCTCGAAATATAAAATAGATTTCAATATAAAATATAATACTATAGAGCATTATATCACTAAAAGCTCTCCTTTCATAAAATACTTTATGGTTGTTTCAAACTTTTCATACCTTTTTTCTTACGTCACATATTTTTTAAGTCTGTTTAATCTTTTGAAGCACACTTAAGGGATTTCAGTTAAAACCTTTACGCACGTTCCGCATTTTTCATTTATTTTTCCAAAATATTCTTTCCAAAAACCGAATACGAGTTCTAGAAATATTACTCACTTCTAACTTAAATTGAGATGCTATACGTTTTTATGTTGATATCACACATAGCTGTTAGATAAACGTAGTTAGAGGATTTTTTTTTCTTCTTGAAATTTTCATATTTATTTAATGCCGTTTTTAATGTACAAAGAGATTTATTTCCAAATTTAAAAACAGTATAACACATATGTAAATACTGTAATTAAATATTAGAGAATATGCTAAATAAATACATATTGTCTTTTAATACAGTAATGAGACATTACCTATTTTAGAAGCAAGAGTGAGGATTAATGAGCAATGCCTTCGCCGGGACTCAAACCACAGACCTCTGGAATACGCACCCAGCGTGCTGACTACTACACCACGAAGGCATGCGAAGAAGGCGGGAGAAATATCTCATATACTCCCCCTTTTAAAGGGCCACTGGGGTTCAAGGGACCCAATCGCCAAATCCTGGTGATGGAGAATTATCATCCACCAACGTTTTTAGTTCGGGCGCCAGTTGTAGAGTCATTAGTTATTTTTGAAAGCAGGAATTGTGAAAAATGAGCAACGCCTTCGCCGAGACTCGAAACACGGACCTCTGAAATACGGACCCAGACTGCTCACCCCTACACCACGAAGACATGCGTAGAAGATGGGAGAAATACCTTATATAGCCCCCTTTTAAAGGACGAGTGGTATTTTTGAAGTAGGAGTGCTGATTAATGAACAATGCCTTCGCCGAGACTCGAACCAGGGAATGTTAAAAATCTGAAATATGAATTTTTATATTAACCTTCTTTCAAATAACTAATTTTTTCCTCATGCTGTTGCAGATAATTTTAAAAATATTGTGTTTAATATATGAGTTACTGGTCTTCAAAGATGTTAACTTTTTATTATCTAAAATATTTTTACCCCATATTATGATCAGATCACTAGCTAGGACAGAATATAGGCTGGATTCTGTTGAGCAGAAATGTTTGGGAGATGCTTTCATTTGGTAAGCACGTTATAGCTCAATTATTTGGCCTTTGAGTTATTTTAATATAATTTTTAGCCATTATGTCTAGTACATGAAAAGAAGTTTTGCTGAAAGATATAAATCAAAGTTTCAAGATATAAGAGTGCAAAATTTATATGATATAACTGTTGTTATTGTGGTGACTTTGTAGAGACACTGGGTTATTTCGAAGCTAGAGTCGAGAAAAATGAGCAACGCCTTTACCAGGCCTCGAACTACGGACCTGTGGAATACGCGCCCATCGTGCTGACTACTACACCACCAAGGCATGCGAAAAAGGAGGCGAAATACTTTATACAATCCCCCTTTTAAATGGACACTGGGGATTAGGGGACCCAATCGCCAGATCCCGGTGGTGGAGAATCACCATCCAGCAACTTTTTTAGTTCGGGAGCCACTAAACAGAATTAGATTATTTGGAAGCAGGAGATGTGAGAAATGCGCAGTGCCCTCGCCGGGACTCGAACCACACACCTCTCGAATACGCGTCGAGCGTGCTGACCACTACACCAAGAAGACATACGAAGAAGGCTGGAGAAATACCTTATATACTCCCCCTTTTAAAGGGCGACTGGGTATTAGGGGCCCCAATCCCCAAATCATGGTGGTGGAGAATCATTATCCCCCACCTTTTAGTTCGGGCGCCACTTGTAGAATTATAAGGTTATTTTCGATGTTAAATAAGCAAATAAGAAAAATAAGCAACGCCTTCGCCGGGAATCGAACCATGAATCTCTCGGTTACACATCGAGCGTGCTGATCACTATAGCACGAAGGCATGCGAAGAAGGCGGGAGAAATACCTTATAACTTATTTCACTTGTTTGACAGTAACATCAGAATAAGGCCTCGGAATTTATAGTGGTAAGAAATGCAAGACTGTGCCTGTCGTTGGCAACGGTCTTGAGCATCCTACAGGTGACAGTACGACTTTGCTCAGTTTGCGACCAATGTTGATGGAAAGCACTCCGGGAAGACGGGTCTGAGGATCTTCTAGCCCTCTTCCTTTGCCACAAACCTCTCAAGAGGACTTTCGGCTCGCCGCATATGTAGAGTTCCCCATGACGAACCGACACTAAACATTTATATTTATGCATGTCTTCTCCAGGGTTCGAACCCGGGCTCTTCGGAACGGTAGTCAGAGTCACCAACCACTATCCCGGCTGGGCGGCATATTTTATATAACTGTCGAAAAAAAAATTTATATTTTTGTCAACCCCAAAAAAAAACAAATGTTTCTGAAAAAAGAATCAGTATGATGCGATATGGAACCCACATAAAAATTTCGATAGAAAAATAAGCTATTTCTCTTTCATTATATCAGCAACAATGGCATGCCGTTTTTAATGATTTTCGTCTTGCTAATCAAATGGTCTTATAAACTGAAGTTCCATTAAATATTTCACCTACATTCAATTTTAGTGGATTAAATGTGGCAAAATATTTATCATAATTGATTAGAAATCAATAATCCGAAGAAACAAACAAACATACAGACAGACATTCTTCTTTATAGATTTCGTAAAATTTAGAAATATTTGATTAACAAAGTTTACGATTTGAAAAGCGAGCTGTAGCAAACTTTTCGAAATAAACATTTTTATATCTAACGCGCCAGATTGTTGCCGCTAGGAAAAATGAGTGCGAAAATGAACGCTTTTAGTCTTTAATTAATATATCGGTTGTATAAAGTCGTATGAAGATGGGAATAGTCGAAATGGCTTCCCACGAATTTTTGGAATATGGAATAAAGCAATCTTTGGCAATGCTATTTTACTTTCATCGTAAAACTTTTAAATTTTTTATTAACGAACTCTACGATTTGAAAGCGAGCAGTGATAACAACTTCCGAAATAAAGCAGATTTTCATCTCCGGCTTGCGAGACTGTTGCCACTCGGCAAAATGAGAGTGAAAATTAGCGTTTTCAGAGGTTTTAAATTATTGATTGGATTTTAGCTACTTTTCTTTGGACGTCGACCTTTTTCAGGACTAAGAAAAGAACTGTAGAAAATTTGGTGACGATAACTATAGTAGTGACTGAGTTATTAGAGGACAAACACAAAAACTTTCTTCTTTATAGACACTTGGGTGAAATAAATTAAGAGAATTTTCATATTTGATCTACGATCTCCAGAACTACTGGACAGATTTTAACAAAATTTGGTGCGAACATAGGTTGATATAATAAAAATAATATAAACAGTTAACATTTATAATAGACACACATGTTCGTGTGTAACACTCAAGGGCGTCTGAAGGTCTGAAACAGCTGTTGCAGAAGACACAAAAGAAATGAGTTGATAGGGCTATGGTCCCCTCTTACAGCCATACAGGCCTCGCAGCGTGATGTCATACTGGAAATAAGGCAGTTTATCAGTGCCTGTGGCAATTGGTCCCACTCTTTCAGCAACGTTGTTTTCATTCCTGGATGGCTCACGGAGGGGGTTGCGAATTGCAATTGCTCTCCCCAGAGCGTCCCAGGCATGCTCTATAGAGTTGAGGTCTGGAGACCTGGCTGGCCAATCCATCCGGCGAATGTCCTCATTCTCAAGAAATTCGTCGACCAGAAGAGCTCTATGTGGCCTCGTGTTATGGTCCTGTAAGATGAACTCTGGGAACCCTGCTCCCCGGAAAAGGCAAACATAAGGCTCTAAGACCTCATCCCTATACCTCACACTAATCACAGAGCCTCTGTCAAAGACGTGCAGAAGTGTGCGGCCTTCCAGTATGATGCCTGCCCAGACCATTACACCGCCACCGCCATAATTGTTGATTTCGCGGACACTGGAGGTAGCGGATCCCTGGCTCTCTCCATATGAAATTATGGCGACAGTCTGTGTTTAGGCTAAAACAGGACTCGTTGATGAACAAAACAGTCTCCCATTGCTTCGTACACCAATCACTATGCTGCTTGCTAATGGGAATCTCCTGTCCGTAGACGTGAGCGGAATGCAAACAGCCGGTCTTCTAGCAAACAAGCCTCTCTCATTCAGTCTTTTGAAAACAGTCACCCTTGTTACACGGGTTGCTGTGACTGCATACTGGTCCCGAGAGAGCTGAGAAGCTGTAGCTTCTCTGTTACGCCTCGCTAAAATGGGCAAATAGCGATCTTGGACAAATAGCGTCGTGGCTCTTGGACGACCTTGCCCAGGCTTTCCCTCGAAGGATTCAATATCCTGGAACTGTTTCCATAGGTTACACACAACGCTGGGCGTCAAATTAAACTCTCTGCATATCTGGACTTGCGATTGGCCTGCCTCTTGTCTCCCTACAGTTCTCCACCTCATTCTATCATCTAAAGGTTGGTGGTTACTCATTTTTACTGTTCCTATATGAATTTAACGAATTGCTGCATGATAACACTAAGAAATTTGCCGAGGTGTGCTAGCGAACGCAATTCGTCTTACCCTCCACTCGCTTATAAAGTCTGTTTTTCTGCTGGCTCCGCTTACACACATGTGTACTCTTACGTATTTGCGGTAGAAGATTTGCATTTTTATCTAGAAGCAGTGTTTTGACTTCAGTTCTGTTATTTTCATGCAGTTCGATAAAATATGCAAATTCTCTTAATTTATTTCGCCAGTGTAAGTAAAACATAATTAAAAAGAAACTTTTATTTAAAAACACATGCTTAAAGTTCATAATCCGAACAAATAAATAGAAAATTTTAAAATAATTATTTTAAGAAATATAATTTAACCACGAGTTGTTTATTGTTTTATGTGATTGTGCCAAGCCTCGAGGGCTGTTAGCTTAAGGGCAGGGATACCTTTGTTTAGGGAATTCTCAGAAAAACTGTTTCATATAAACGTTACACATGGGGAAACCATGAAAACGCCCATACAGCCAGCCCGTTTGCGGGATCTGAACCTTGTACCGACAACCAGTGTTCAATGACTTTACTGCTTAGTCGCTGGTGGGCCAATTTAACTACGCAACTCAAATAATTAAAATAAATTTCTAATAAGGAAAGTAAAAATTATCTAAAACTAACACGTGTTCTGAAAAAATATAATATAAAGTGTAAAAAAAAATGCCGAGAAAGGAGAAATGAAGACCTCCACTTTTTTTACTCTCCCCGCTCATGCGTAATGAAAGGGTTAACATATAGTGAAAAGTTCGCCAAGTGATTTACTCTTGGTGGAAAGTCAAAAAAGTGCGCTAAAAGAACTTCTCGAATTGCTAAGTTTCTCACTAAATATTACAAAGTTTAATTTTTAGGTATAATTTAAATCGTGAAATCGAAATTTGGATAACAAATCGATATTTTATTTCAGAAATAGGGCAATTTTGTGCAAAAATAGGACATATTATACATATGTTAGAAAAACGTACATGTAAATCTAATGTATATCCTAAATCGCGCTTTTCAGACATGAAAGACGCGAGCTGAATTTCGCCAAACGGCCGAGTAAAAAAGAAAGGTATAAGACTGCCCTCCCCCTTTTTTAATCGGTGTGGGTTATAAATAATATTTTAGTACTTGAGAATAAGGTATTCATTTATATGCTGAATAAACTGTATTTTCGCTACGCATTTATCATCTAATTACACACTTTAACCTTTAGTAGAAATGAAAGCAAGTGATGACGGTAAAACCTTATGAAACGTTAATACACTACAATACTGACAGATAAAAAATTGGTAGAGAAATAAAATTCGATCCTACTCCTCATCAGTATTCTTCTATAAAATTTAAGTATGGCGAAGGTGAAAATATTTTGATTAATATTCTTTATAAATTTTAAAAAGTACCTTTTTCTTTGTTATTAAGAAATATTTATTATACATCAATAAAAACATGAAAAGATATTTAGTATGAATATTCCTTGTAAAAGTTTGCAAAATTAAGATTAAAAATAAATGTTGCAATTTATTGAAAATTGTAGCAAACTGCAAAATCTGATTTGGCGTTATTATCGCTTATAACAAAAAAGTCAAATTTTGAAACGAGCCAAAATATAAGTTCACTTGCTTTGGGCTCGTTTTAAAATTTGTCATTTTTTTTCACTTCACTCCACACGTTCACGGCAATTTTTAGTAAAAACTCTTACTTTTTTCAGGTATGGCTAAAATGAATCTAATTTAATATGATGGGAGCCATTTCATAGGTTAGAAAATAGAAATTTGTAAAAATTATTAAACATTCAAATTTTAAAAATAAAGTAAATAACAAAAAAATGTATGCATTTTATTTGTATTAAATGTAAATTTCGAATTTTGAAAGAAGAAATCAAATAAGTTTGATAGCAATGTAATTAACGATATATTCAATTAACACTACGGAATTCAAATTTTGGCAGCTAAATTTTAAATAGCTGTTGCTGCGCTTATTTCAAAACTTGGCACTTTGGCATAATCTAAAGACAAAACAAAAGGACCAAAAATCATTACGTCATTTCAGAAAAAGTCCAATTTTGTGTCAAAATACGTCCTAAATTCCGCTTTCAGACATAAAAAACGCAAGCTGAATTTCGTCTGTAGGCGGAGTAGTGCCTCCCAGGGGGTGGGCTGGGGAAGCAGCTTCCGGCGTTCTGTTAGGACCTGTACCTAGACAGACTCGATTTCTTGTGTAAATAAGCAGTCTTCACAGTGACTAGAACCATCGGTTGGCGGTAGGTTCACACTCGACAGGGACCAAATGGTACAGTCGTTCTTCCCCTTAGTTCTGGGAAACTTAAATGGTTAGGTATCGAAAGTTGTTCCATAGAGATACGAAGCCCTTTCTTACCTCCATGTGTTGTTCCAGGGGGTTTGGCTTCCTTTGCTCAACATTGGGGGACAGTCGACGACTGTTCTCTTTGAAGGTGCATACAGTGTCATCTACCACTCACTCATGTTACTTATCCCAGACTGTTTGAATCAAAATTGTCCCCGTGGGTTGACTGGGGAGTTATGTCTCGTTGGATGGTCTCTAAGGATTGGGGCAGTTTTAACCGTGTAAAGCAGCTTAAATGTAGGCAGGTCTTGGAACCCCTTCTCTCTGGTAGGCCGAGTAGAAGGTGAGACTGTCCCAGTTTTTGACCGTGCGTACAAGTCGCAATCTCAGTAATTTTAAACCAGATCCCTGTAGTTAAAAATAAACAGCAGTTTTAGCCATATATCTTTTAATAAAATTATCGCTAAATCAAAATTACACTAAGTCACTAAACACTGGTTGTTCGGTCCGAGGTTCGAATCCCGGCGAACCTACTGGCTGCATGGGAGTTTTCGCGCATTTCTCCATGTGTAACAGGCACATGGGTCCCTTTTCCTCAGAAAGGCCTCCACAAAGCCATTCCTTTCCTTTAGCAGATAGCTCTCGAGAGCTTCGTCATAATCAAATAAACCAAAAAATAACACCTTTAAATCAATAAATTACCATAACTAAACTTAAACATTGTATACATTGTAAGACACCGAAATTTTACTTGGAGGTTCTAATTACCAGACCCATTTTAACGTTTTAAGTCCTAAAGTTAAAATGTTACTTAAAAAGTAATTGATTACGGGCAATTTCAGCTCTTTATTCAAGGTTTCAAAGTAATAGTTAAATCAAGGATATAATTATATCTATTACATTTAAACTGCACCTGTTCGCTTTAAAAGCAGCCAATTTGCTTCTGTTTTCATTCTGCACGGTTAATGAGTCTTGTTTGTCCCTTACTAAAGCCGATTTTTAATAAAACTTTTTTAAAATTATTTTAATATTTATAAGAATATTCGGAAGAAAGGAATGTACAAATTAAGAAACAAACTAAGTAATATTTAATAATGTAAGAAATGGTGAATATCGGGAAAGTAAAAAATTCGAGAAAGCATATGCGTAGTAAAAGTAAGTACCAAAAATTTATTTTGCTTTGATTGATGAGGAGGACATGAACAGAAGAATTTACTGTCGCTTTAAATATTCAGTTATATTATATTTCAATATAAAGCTATTAGTATTTCAGTAATGATACTTTCACACGGAAAATATCTATCATTTCATAATTTACTGAAATCTTAAGAATAATGGGTAGACACGAATCCATAGTCATTTTATAAAATGAAACGTTAAAATCAACAGTACCATTGTAGAGTTAGTTGTAAACTGAATGATTAGTGCAATGGGTTGTAGGAAAAAATGTCATCCGGAAAATAAGGAACGGAAAGATTGGCACCGGAAAATTAGGAAACGGAAAGTAAGTCACCATTCTTTTGCAATGGGAAAAATAAGGGATGTTTAGAAATATCGCCAAGATGGGAGATAAAAGTTTTATCATAACAACCATACTTGCGGAATCTGACGATGATTGAAAGAAGAAAAGCGAGCTGCTGGCCTGTCCGATGGTAAAAATAGAGGGTTGACCAGCGGCTCTTGGTCATTAGTGATTGTTCCCCTCGTACCCTATGTAGTTATAGCCTCAAGCTGTGGTTCTGGGGTGAAACATTGTCGCATAACTGAGCGTTAAAAGCAGTATTATAACAAACCGTTGTAGATGAAATTTAGTCACAGTTTGCCATAACAACATTAAAACCTGCTATCGAAATGACCTTGCTCGGCTGCAGCTAGCTCAACGTTTTACCCTTAAAGCCTCCCTCAAGAGAGCCCGCTATAACCCTGCCGGTTAAATTTGAATTTGGCAGGTTTCCCCAACTCCGACTGGCGACTTTATTTGGCGAGATTTTAGAGTTCCTTTTTTTCCGTTTCTTATTTTCCGGTTGACATTTTTTCCGTTCCTTATTTTCCGGGGGCTTTCTTTCCGTTTCCCTTTTTTCCGCACACCAGTGCAATGACATCAACAACTTGTAGATAGAAATATTTAATTTCTTAACAACTAATCAATAAATATTATAATGTTAGAAAACTCTTTATCTAGCCTTGAAAATTTTACATTAAAAATTTAAAATTGCTTGTAATGTAAATTTCGAGTTAAAGTCAATTTTAACTTTCTTACTTTTGCTTGACATGACATTGTTTTCAGTTGGATTATCTTGTTCTTCTGAATGACATTAAATTAAAAACTGACGTCCTTTAAAAGTTTTAAAATCACTTTCTTCTCCCTGTCGAAAGAGTCGACACGAAAAAATTGAAAAAAATCACTTCGAAAACAATTGTATAAGTAAGGAAGACTTACAACGGTACTTACGTACTATGAAGACTACCTTGATATCTCGCGAAAACTAGCGACCGAAAAAAATAATGTGACTATATAAGGTATATCTCCCACATTCTTAGCGTGCCTTCGTGGTGTAATGGTCAGCACACTGAGCCGGTATTTCAGAGGTCCGTGGTTCGATTCCCGGCGAAGGAATTGCATATTTTTCATCTCTCTTGCTTCGTAATAACCTAATGTCTCTACAACTAAATATATGACGAGAAATGTTTGGAATAATTGTATGCGAAATATTAAAATTAGAGAGCCCGGAACGATTCTCGAAATTGGTCAAGGTCAAATAATCAAGGTCGTATCTTGCTACAACAGCGTATCTTCGGTGGAATTTGCCGGGAGACAAGAGAAACATTTGTAGTTAGAATTCCAGACCGGAAAGCAACAACATTAATGCATGAAATACAAAATAATATTGCTGAAGGCTGAAGAATAATCTCAGATTCGTGGCCTGGATATCAAACATAGAAGCTTATTGCTGCCGGTTATGAGCAATTTAAGGTGAATCGTCAATACAATTTTGTTGAGGCGTCTACGCAGACTCATACTAAACACATGGAAAGGATATGGGATTCCGCAAAATGGAGGAACACGCGTCGAAGTGGGACAAGCCGCCATCATTTTGATACCTATTTAGCTGAATTTATGTGGCGGAAGAAACAGGAACCGCCTTTCGGTGCTATTTTAAAAGCTATTTCCCTCCACTTAACTCCACTTCCCTCACCATTAACTTCAACGTTTTCTTTTAACCAGTTTTAAGTAAGTTAATATTATTTTTTTAAATTCATATTAGGATATAGATTTTTGTTTTTTATGTTTTTTTTTTCGTTTATAATTAGGACTTTTATTTTTAAAAGAATTTATAATGATAAACCAAAAACCGCCAATGAAACGTTTTATCGCCAAATGTCGCCAAGGTAGTCATCATAGTATGTAAGTACCCTTACTACTATATATAAATGCAAAAGAAATGATAGTGATTTCGAATTAGGAAGGGTGCAAGAAGAAATCATTATTTTTGGTCGTTTAACTGAACAATGCAAGAGGAATGGCAAACTGCAAGAGGAATATCTGTCTTATTGAAGCTTTGTATTTGGGAAGGAAATTCTTAGGTTATAAGCTTATATTTATAAAACGTAAGGAGCACATCACATATGAAAATTTTCGAGTAAGAAAAAAGAAGAATCCGTAATTTTTGGAATAACGTAGCAACAAATAATATTTAAAAAAAATAAAGATATACTAAACATGTTCTTAATTTATCTGGTGATTAATCTATCCTATTAGTTATCAATAAATATCACTCTTGACCATTTCCAGAAACTTTTACTGAAAAAAGAAATATTTTTTTTCGTGCAAAATTAGTTAGAAATGAGGAAATTAATTACTTTTAATTGGATACGCACTTTTTCTAACTTCAAGT
>KK114673.1:80062-230285 GCA_000611955.2 Stegodyphus mimosarum
TTACTTTCATCGCCTCAAAAGAAGCGGGAAACCGCCAAGATTTCATTTTTCGATAGGGCTTTCTTTAACCTAAAAAATACTTCTTTTGAGAACTGTGTCATTCATAGTAATTTTTGTATAATCATGCTATGGATATGAAAGCAAAAAGAAATATTATTTATTTTACATATTTAAAACATATATATAGATATATATATCATATATCAAATATTGAATTAAAGTAAATATATTAATAAGTCGTAATAAACTGCCTAATACTTGAGCAAAAGTTCCAAAGTAGTAAAATAATAATTTACCTACTAATGGATTATTGAGTATATTATCTCGTTTGAGAAAGCTAGTAGAATTTTGAATGAAGTAACTTATAATCATTTAAAATGGAATCTTGAAAAAAATTTTTAAAAAGAAACGTCAAATATGAATCATGAAAAATTGAAAATGGAAATATTTAAAAATGATAACGCAATCAATAAACCAAGTAATAATCGTCATTCATAGGAAATTGGGTGACTTTTCAAGGAGAACAAACCAACCCCCGATCAATTCACAATTATTAATAAACACGAAGGTGTTTCGTCTTTTATTCAAGTAAGAATTATGATTCCCGTTGAGTTAAGCCAAGTAGGTAGATTATAAGTGAGGGGAATTTACATTAATGTGCTATATAGAATTCATTATGAATGTGAGTCAGTTCCGTTTAGGTTATAATTTTTTTTTAAAACATAGAAAGCCAATTCGATCTCAGCGCGAATTCGCTACAGTCAATTAACAACACTAAGTAACAACAACAGTTCACTTAAAACAACTGAATTGAGATGAATTCCTCCAGGCTTTAAGCTTTTTAATCATGCACGAGATCATTCTAATATTTTCTTGGTTTTTCTGGATAGCAAAAGCAGTTACGAAATATATGTTTATTAGGTGTTCCTCTGTTTTTACATTTTCGGTATAGCTTTCTCTTAAAGTCGTCACGCGCTGCATTGCACGGGGAATGAAACAATTTTAATTACAATTCTACTAAAACTAAGTAAATAAATACAAAATCCGTAACAATGTACATATAAAATATAAAGTTGAAAGAAATAATATATAAGAAAAAATATAAAGTTGAAATAATATTTTAATAACGTGCTTAGGGAAATTTTTAGACATACTTTTTTCGAATGATAGCAACATCCCTTAACTCCGCAATCTGCATCGAGCAGAGAAAATTCTGGCTTTTTTCTGCATAGAAGTGTACAGTATATATATATGTTTATATGCGATGTGCAGTATATATATGTGCAATCTGAAGTATATATATATTATGCAGTATATATATGCATATATGTTTGATTGTTTTACGGTTGAAATATTTAAAGAAGTGTTACATTTGAAATGTCCACAGAAAATAAATTAGAATTTGAATTGAACTTTATTCGATTATATGGATTATGGCAAAGTACGTTACGTCAACCATCCTGCTTGAGGAATGATTTCTTGTAAGTCTTTCTAAAGGACACTGCATCGTATTCACATTACACATCAGAAAAATGACAGAAATTCCTACGCAGCTGGGAACAGTGCTAGTTTGGTTCGAGGTATGTATCTCGGCGAATGGGTTGGCTGCATGGGCGTTTTCGTGATTTTCCCCGTGATAACATGTATCCGAACCAGTTTTCCTTAGAAAGTCCTCCACGAAAACATACCTCCTTTTTGGCAGATAGTACTAGTAAGCTTTCCCGTAACCTTATAAACCAATCCACGTATTGGCCTATTATCCACAATTTGAAGACTGAGCGAATTACCAGAGAGATCTCTCCTACCCACAGATGGACAGAAAATTTGATGCAAACAATAGTAATAATTAAAATTTAATAATACATAAAATAATATAAGAATACAAATTAAAATTATAGATTATTCAGCTATTCAAATAATTCGAGGTTAAGGACAATTTTGGAGGTTTACGAGAAACGAAATTACAGGAATTCACATTAATATACTGCATGAAATAACATTTAAATACGCAGCCCACATATATAAGATAATTTTTTATCTTCCTTAAGTATCTTTTAAAGTTCTTGTAATTAATAACACTATGTAAAGCGATAATTAATTCGTCGCAAATTATCCCGTACATTTATAATCTTTACCAAGCCGTGTGAGGAGCCGAATAAGACTGCTGAACACTGGCAGTTCGACCTGTATTATCTTTGTTTATATTTTATATAAAATCTTTGTATTTATATAGTAAAAAAATTTAAAGTTTATATAAAGTTTATGACATATATTTTCATAAATTTTATAAATAATAAAGAAATAAAAATAAAATATAAAATGTATATAAGCTTTGTTTGTATGTATAAAATCTTTATATTTTATGTACATAAAGATAAAATCTAATTGTATAAAATCCTTGTTTAAGTTTTATAGTTAATTGCAATTATATCTAGTTGTATATCATTGTCTACAATAGGGTACTTACTCTAGCATAATTTCATTCTTTAATATATAGACTACGTAATCCAGAAGTATGTGTGCTACAAAATTGTGCATTTATATTATTTTGAGCATAATGTGTATCATAATCATTATCTGTATGTATGTACCTCGCATAATTACAAATGGAGTAGACTCAGAATATTGAAATTTTGTATATGGGACTGCTATAACATCTAGTTGTGCAGCTCCCTTTTCATTACCCTCCCTTTGGGGCTATCAGTCGCTACCAAACGTGCATATTGTCTATTACTAGGCTCGGTGAGCTCAGGTTTTTATTCTTATTATGTTAGTAAATTGTGCCTTTTTTGCTTTAGAGGTGATTGAGTAATGCTGTTCCTATGTTCTGATTAAGGTTTTTTATGCTTTAAAGTAATTTGCATTTAATAGTTATAGAATTGTCAACAATTTAAAAGTTGTTTAAGTAATACTAAGCTAATTGTTTACATTTAAAACTCTAAAAGAAGATTTAACTAATTTCAGCGTGTTTTTGCCGAGTGGGGCCAAACGTAAACTTTCATTTTGTACGCCGAAAGGTCTGTCTTCCTGCCCGCTGGCCGAACTGTTTGTTTTGGTGTAGAAACTCTAATTTTAACTGTAAAAATTGTTTTTTAACTGTTTTAAACTGTATTTAGTTCGTTTATGTTTTTCCGCATTTTACAATTTTTAAACCTTCTCAAGTCCTACTAGTTGCCTCAACATATAAGAGGTTGACAATAGGCTGAATGTCGGGAGTTTCTGCTGGTAGGGCTCCAGTAGGCTTGATAGCTTTACTCAGGAAACTCTCTTCCCGTTGAGATATACATCTGCAATCGATTGTAATACTTCACATATTCGCTTCGGTGGTAGTGGAATGGCTGATGGCTTGGCTAAGGAAGGTACTTCAGTGAATTTGACCAATGGCACCCTGTCCTTTTTGGAGATCTGCTCGAGAGTGATCTCTATTGTTACCTCTTCCAAGCATTCTCCTCTTGCTCATGATTGGTACTTCGACAGGCAGACTGGAGATCCCAATGTTTTTGGGGGTAATCGTACTCAGCAAAATACTTTCGAGACGAGGTCCGAAGTGGACACTTAAAATGCCTCAAATTTGACTGGGGAAATAATAGCTACCCTATCTGTAAGAAATGTAATGCTTATAATTTCACTCCTGGACATCTCACCTGTTTGGGACTTACAAAAAAAAACCTATTTAAAAGACTTATTGAAAATATTGTCAGATTTTTCTCTGGTCTAGAATAAAGGCTGACAATATAGGCTCGTAGCAAGAAGAACAACAACATAATTTTTAATGAAGATTTTTTGAGATTTTATGTACTTTTGCCTTGCCACAAAGTTACTTCTGAATAACTGAATGCGAATTATACCTCTAATGGAATTCGAGGAAATACGTTTAATTGATATGCAGCCGAAATGTGTATAATTTAATTATCCGTGGAAGGAAATCACGTGATGCTCACATCAGATTTTTTTTATAGAAACATAATAATGCTGTCTCTCCTGTCATCCCAGCCCTTGACCGGCGTTTGGCCAGAGAAAGATCCACTCCAATAGGTAAATAATAATCCGATATGGTTGTAATCCTGGTCGAGAGTCTGCTCAGTCTGCGAGTTGTAATACTTTCACGTAGGTTTGCCTCCCTACGACGGGCTGCCTGGCTGACTGGCGTTTTCATGGCTTCCTAATGTGTAAAAGCAAACTGAGAAATTTCTTCCAGAAAGACACTTCTCCACTGGCCGATGACATCGCATTTACTTTTATTAAATCAACTAACTAATCTGTGATCTTAAAAATAATGGACTATGCTAAAATACCTTGTAAGGTTTATCCTAAGTTTATAACAGTTGCTTTAAGTTTGTTACACTTTCCTGTCTCTCTTATTCCAGCTTACAATTTCCTACCAGAATACCATAGTGTATTTTTAGAAACGCGTTTAATGCAAATGAGTAAGAGTAGTATTTAAGTC
The DNA here is from genome assembly GCA_000611955.2 of Stegodyphus mimosarum. Taxonomy (NCBI): domain Eukaryota; kingdom Metazoa; phylum Arthropoda; class Arachnida; order Araneae; family Eresidae; genus Stegodyphus; species Stegodyphus mimosarum. The sequence continues at coordinate 84,510 of KK114673.1, forward strand.
GATGTTTCACTGACTTCGTTAGAACGCCAGAGTTTCTGACTAGCACTCGTTTGCCTTTGGGCTTCTTCTCTCTCTGAACTATTACTACGCTCGGCTGTACTTCAGGCCCTTGATAGCTTCGCCTACTTAATTGAGATTTAGGGGCCAATTACTTAAAATTTTGATAGCTTTGGCTATATCTTTTAGTTAAGCTTTAGTTAAGTTTAATTTCATATTAGTTTGAGTCAAGCCCAAGTGGAGGCTTTGCTGTACGCTCCGGGTTAGGAGCTGATTGTATCATATTTATTTTGAGAAAGAAACGGTAGTTAAACCTTCTTGAGTCTTACGTTTCTGTTCACCCATTTAGCGCTCGTTTGCCTTTCAATACGTCTCTCTCTAAGCTATTGCTACGCTCGGCCGTACTTTAGGCCCTTGATAGCTTCGCTGAATTGAGATTTAGGGGCCAACTACTTAGAATCCTGATAGTTTCGACTATATCTTTTTAACTAAGCATTAATTCTTATTAATTCTATTTTAAGCCCAAGTGGAGACTCTGCTGTACGCTCTGAGATAGGAGCCAAATGTGTTCATCCTTATTTTGAGAAATAAAGGGTAATTAACCCTTCTTGAGCTTTACGTCTCTGTTAACACACTCAAGCGATTATTCGCTTATCAGTGTAAAAGGGTTCCCACATTTAACTGTTAAATAAAAGGGTGGAACCCCTCAACCTAATAGATTTTAAATGAAATTAAATATTGCCATTTAAATATTTAAATTTGCCGCCGAATTGCTTGTCATAAAAACATTGAGATTGGAAGGGATAATTTCTTATTAAAAAAAAACTTAAATATTAAAGCCTTTTTCCCCTCTCTTCAGGATGTAGGGACATTAGAGAATACATTGTTGGTTACTGGCGCATTATAAATCGCCTTTGTTATAGAAAAAATAGCAATAATTGTGAATTTTGTATGTCCCGTTTGCTTTATCTCTGCTTTAAATTTAATATTAAAGCTATGGTTAAATATTTTCAAAATCTATGACCGTCCTTTCAAAAAGAATGCGCCATTTATGACTTTAATGTTACGATATATAAGGAATAAAGGTGTATTTTTACTTGAACAAATTCTTTCAAGACAAAAATAGTATGGAAATAAACCTGCAGGAAGGCTGCACTTAAACTAAAGTTGAGGTAACAATGCAAGCACTTCACACGACTGCAAACTTCCGCAGAATTTTACCCTCAGATATGTGACGAAAATGCATAAAATTAGCAGCTTCATTTGCACGCAGCGAACAAATGATTTGCTTTAATATTCAGCTGGAGACTTCTCAGCTAATAGCCACGAATCAAACCAGAACTCTAAAAGCCAGCATAAAATTTGCATTCGTCCCCTTGGCATATGTTTCGTGACTAGAAGCAGTCATCCGACATGAGTAGTCAAGGGCGGTAATGGCAGCTCTCGAAAGGCTAGTCTTGGCGCGGCCCATCAAGGACATCCCATTATGCAAATTTGCACTGTGGATCGCATTTGTCAAGGTATTGGCTCGACTTAGAGAACTTGGCTTGAAAAGAATCTTTAAGTAGCTAAATATATTTATATCCTTTGGATTGGTGACACTCATGCCGGATGGAGCAAGAGTGTAAATTTGAGAAATGCAAGAGACAAGTCACTATTCTAAATGCAACGTTGATTGCAAGCTAGTTATCAGGATTATTGATCGGAGCAGTTAAGATTAACGAACAGATTTGAAAGAGCTATAGAGCTTATTCCAGAGCTTTTCGGAAGGGGGAAGAGATAATGAACTTAGCTTTGACGGATTTAAGAACTAGATGCTTAGTTTTCGAATATTTACTGAATGGTAAATGAGGAAAATTGAGGCGGTTTATCCCGCAAGTTGTGGAAGAGCCTCATTTTACATACTAATTTCTAGAGAAATAACGTTTCTCTGAATGACTAGAAAAATCGTTAAGGAAAATAATACTTTTATTATTTTGTTTCTTGAAATCAGTTGTGGTCACATTATGTAAATATATTAGTAAATTACTTCTAAATTACTTTTTAAAGCATTTTTGTGATTTTATGTAATTAGTAGGAACTAGGATTTCTACACATAAAAGTACATTATGTGCACTGCGGAAAACAAAAATTCTGAAAGGTCAGATTTTAAATTATGTCCAAAGGGGCGTTTTTTAACGTTTTGTGTGTTACCTTCATTTATTAAATACTAGCGGCTATGCGGCCAGTCTTTGCATGGCTTTTAAACGTACCGGAGAAATGCCTAAAAGACACACATGGGACCGATGGCCCCTTAAGTTCTTCCAACTATTTTTTCTTTATTAAGAATAAAACCCTCCCTTGCATACGGCCCAGATGTATTACCAGAGAAACATAAACATCTTGAATTTGGCAGAACCATAGAAAGGTAATAAAAATAACTGCGCCGCCAGACGGCTGTAGCAATTTGGGAAGCTTACTGCGGTACGAAAAGGCCGGGGTTCGAATCCCGGAGAAGGCATGTATGTTGCTCTTGTCTTTGAGGTTACGAAGCTTTATCAATTAGGAATTAAAGCAGAAACTTGTATCATCTCATTACCATTTGAATGATATCTTAAGATTTCAAAGAATAGAGTAATTTCATAAGAATGATTACTCTTTTCTCTCGCCACCCATCCGGGTTAGTGGATAACGACGCTGATTGCCGTACCGAAGGACCAGAGTTCGAATCCCGGAGAAGATATACATATTTGTAAATGTATAGTGTTCGTGCGACATGTGGGCATTCCAAATTTGCTGCGAACTGTAAGTCCTCTCGAGAAGCTGGTGGTAGGGGAAGAGAGGCAAGAGAGCGTCGGACTCGTCTCGCCGGGATGCTGTCCATTACAATTGGGGGCGGAATTGTGCAAAGTCGTACTGTCGCCTGTATGGTGCTGAAGGCTGTTGAAAACGACAGGCACAACTTGCACTCCTTACCACGATAATTTTGTAGGCTTGTTTTGATATAACTGTCAGACAAGCAAGATCACAAGAAAGTAACTACGTATTTAAGAGACATTTGTGCTAAATTCCAGTATTGTATAATTCCTACTAAATTTGTGATTTTATTTAAAAGACATACTTTAAGTACTATTCATGCATTACCCGTTGGTCTATATATTTTCCTCAATAAATATATTTACCGAGAGGTTAATATAAATATCAATCATCTCTATTTTGTATTATTTAATTATACCACCACCTTTCTTTTGAATAATAAATATTTAAAACTAGATATTAATTACCTACATAAGTCTCTTACTAATTTAATGACAATCGCTAAATTTGTATAAATTTTACTATATAACGAAAACTTAAAATTTTTATTCCGTTTTGAGTTTCAAACACGTCCATATTGTTACATAATATAAAAGTTTAGTGGTCTTGCATGTCTATAACAAAGATAAGTAAGTAAATTTAACTTACAATTTTCTATTAAGCATTATTAAACATTTTACTAAAATTAAACTGCTGTCTATAAATTTTAAATTCTTAGAAGTGAATTAGTTTGACTGAATACCACATATATTTATTTACTTTGTATAAAACCTGTAATTAAAAACAAATATACTTGGATTAATGGTAGGTTTAGAACTCACTGATATTTTCCGTCACATAACAAAACGAGAAAAACAGTTTTAAACGGAAAGATTTATGCGCCAGTCGATTGATTGTTGATTGATGAATGCATTCATTTTTATATCTTCCAAATATATCGTTTTCTTTCCAAAGAATATATTGTCATCAAGAAATTTTTAAAGCGTACCATTCTGTTTCGTTTTGAGTTTATCTAAACAAATATCCCAAGAGGTATATTTTTTACGTTTAGAAAATTTTCAATACATTCGGAAGTATTTAATATGGAAAGTATGCTTTCTTGCTCCAAAAGTGTCCTGTTGATGCTTGCATCTTTATAGTCTAAACTGTTGGATATGTATTACCCTATAACCATATAGATCTGAAGTCATAATATCAATTTTTAACTTCTATGATGTCCAAGATGAAAAGTATTTTTATTGAACTGTTTGATACGTAGTGATAACACATCAAACAGATTTTATAGAAAACTATCTGATACATATTATTCTATAACAGCATAGATCTGAAGTCATAATAAGAAACTTTTATATGATTTTAAAGATGAAAACGATTTTTATTAAAACTATGCTTCTTTTCTTAAAAGATTGAGAGATATATTTTAAAATTAAAAGTAGTTAATATACAATTAGCCATTGCATGCATCAGTTAACTTTATTCCTTAGCTATTCTACATAAGCTACTCTGTATATTTAATTTCAAAACGCATTCTCGCTTATTTTCGATACACAGTCTCGCACGCTGGAGAAAAAAACGTTTTTTCCGTGAAGTGTTGCCATAGCTGGCTTTGAAATCGTTGAGTTTCTTAATCAAAAACTCATAAATGTTTTACAAAATATGAAATAGATAATAAACTAAATTCCAAATTTGGGCTTCCGGATGCCCTTATTCAGGCTAGCAGTCTCAAGCGTTGGAGATAAACTTTTTTTTCTGTACAACGTTGCCATTCCTCGCTTTGAAATCCTTGAGCTTGTAAATTAAAAATTCGTTAAAGTTTCACAAAATATGAAATCGATAATAAGAGAAATTTCAAATGTTGGCTTCCAGATGCCCATATTCGTATGGAAACGTTCAATATTAAAAATTTGATGGTTCTAGGTACTGTCGTTTTATCACAATGACAGAAACATACATACATGTAAGCAAATTTTTCACTATTTAATTTCTTTAAATATAATACAGGACGATAATATTTGGTAGCAACAATTTGAAAAGTGAAACAACGCTTTTAGTGAATCAGCGCAAAATGCCAGAACGAAATTAGTAGTCCTTCTGGGCAAATTGCCTCTTTGGATTAAAAAAAAATATCTGAAAGCTTTCAGATTTTAGATTACGCCGAAAAGAACTTAATTTTGTGTGTTTTCTTAAATGTCACATTTTTCGCAATTGAAGCATTAAATTCACTGGAACAGAAATATCGGAAAAAAAATTTTAAATGAGCATATCTTTTAGAATTTTTGATACACTGTCTCGTGCGTTGGAGATAAAAAAGTTTTATATTTTTACTGTATAGTCTTGCCATTGTTCATTTTGAAATCGTTAAGTTTGTTAATTAAACATTCGTTAAAGTGTTACAAAATATGAAATCTATAATAAAACAAATTCCAAATTCCAAATTAGGATTTCCAGATGCCAATATTCGGTGGAAAGTTACGGTGTTCAAAATTCGATGGCTTTAGGTACCGTCGTTTTATTGCAACGTGAGAAACATACATATATGCATGCAAATTCTTCATTGTTTAATTTCTTTAAATATAATACAGGGCTCTAATATTCGGTGGCAAGAGTTTAAAATGGATTCGCCGTTTACAGTGAATCTATGCAAAATGACAAAACGAAATTCTGGGCAAATTACCCCTTTGGGCTAAAAAAAAGTTGAATTCTTAATAATAATAGTTCCGAATTCTACACAAATGTTAAAAAAATATGCGAGGATTGAAAATTGGAAAATATACTACAATAATTTATTTTCTGAAAAGTATTAAAAAATAACGAATTTTACTGAGTGGCAATGAGTAAGTACACGAAGTTTCACTCAGCAAGCAGCTAATAAAGAAAGAAGTAACAAAGTGCTTCTGAAAAATATTCAGCAGATTAGGAATGGCAAATTATGTAAAGTCATTGATTCCTGTTGTACTGCAACGTCTCTTCGCAAAGCACGACTAACATCAAGCAGTTTACTACATGGCAGAAAATACTTTCTCTTTATTCTTGCTCTCACGATATTTCTCCTTTGCCAATTTCTCATTCCTGGAAAATTTACAAATAGTACACTAAATTTTGTTTTCCAAACTAAAATCTAACTTTAAAGAGCGAAATTCGGAGAACTTTTTAAAAATTCAAAAAAAAGTAAAGGCATAATTTTTGAAAACCTTGCCGTTCCTTTTAATGAAAGCTTTCAAATATTCTTTGAACACGATTATAATTAATAGTATTATAGAAAGTATGTACGCAAAGTAAAAACATTATTTGCAGCATATTTCAGGCAGCATTCGATATCAAACTCATTTTCTGAAACCCTGATTTTTTTTACAAATTCGAATTATAAAATGTTTTGATGCATAATGTCTAGTGCATAAGTGAATATTCCGTGATTCCTATGCATTTTGGCTCTAAATTATCTTAAAAGTTATTACGAGGTAAATAAAGCGGAAACATGTTTTATTTATTTTTATAATCATTACTGAACAAAAGATGGGACAATTCTATCATACAAAAATTTCGTTACAGTTTTTTTATTTCTTTGTAAGACGTAAAAAGGAGGTATTGTAATCGCGAAAAATTTCGGGTATCAGATTACACCAGAATCATCCATTTTGACCACTATCGAATGCAAGTTAACGATGTTTTGAGTGACATGTGTACGTAAGGACAGAATAAAAGACTCTTTTCCCCCAAAAAATTATGAAACTGATTTAAAATGGATTCAGAAGAGATTTTTTTCATGGTGTCTGTAACTACGTATGTACGTATCTGTGTATCTCGCATAATTCAAAAACTAGTATTCTCAAAACGTTAAAGTTCTGTATATAGAACTGCTATAACATGTAGATGTGCACCTCCTATTTTAGTTGGAATCTACCGCACCAAAAGTATATAAATATATAACTATATAAGTATATCCAATCTGTTACTCGGCTCAGTGATCTCAGTTTCTTTATTCTTATATGTTTGTAATTTGTGCAACGTTTGTTTTAAAAATGATTAAATTATGTTGTTCTTATCTTTCGATTAAGGTTTTTGTGCCTTTAGTAAATCTGGATGCAATATTTGTAGAATTATCAACAATTTAAAAGTTGTTTAATTGCGGCTAAGCCTAATTATTTTTAGTTTGTTTGTTTAATTTCTTATACATCGTTTTAGATTTATTATAGTATTTGAATAGAACATGTGGCAACGATTAGATAATTCTTCAGATGATATAATTTTTTGTGCTTTCTGAGTTATAAAGTGAATCAGATGTAATGCTGTTAAGCGAGCTCCAGAGTGTCTCTATGGTAAACAAATGTTGTGAATTTTAAAGGGTGCATTTGTTCTATTGTGGCTTATGCAGTATCGACGAAATATATTTAATTCTATTGAAGAAGTGTAAATAAAATGCAAGAAAAAGTGCTTATAATTTAATATTTCGTTCAAGGAAATCATGTGTTGTAAATATCAGAGTTTTTTTTTTGTTTGAAATTCTTTACACTAATACTTTGGTATTTGGAAGTATTCATAATAATATTTTATTCTTTCAAAGACTTCATAATAATGATTTAACGCTCTTCGCGTTTTAATTGTGTTTGGAAATTTCTCTCAGGCGTGTTGAAATTTGGAGTTTAAAAGAAAATTATGAAAAAAAGAAATAAAAGCATTTTATTTTTTTAAATTACCAGACGCCCATTATACTAGTAGCGATAAAATACGTTACAATTAATAAGTAATACTAGCGGGCTGGGACCAAAGCAAAATTTAAAATTTATTAATTTATAATTATGTTCACCTGTGCAGTATAATTATGTACAATTAAAATTTATAAATTTGTAAACTTAAAACTTTTAATTACCTACATCTGAAAAGAAAATTCATTAAAACATTTTAGTATGAATAAAATCATTACATTCTTTCCAAGCAACAAAAAATTCTAAAATAGTGTTTTGTTGCTAGACCAGGAAAAAAAAAGCTTTTGATACTTTAGGTTTTAATATGTATGACGCCATGATATGAATTTAAGTTAATATAACAACTTATTCTCATTATTAATAAGAGAATTAACCAGGCAGTGAGTTATCCTAACCTGAACCAAAAAAGTTGCCAGCAACAGGTATTTATTTAAAATGCTCACATTAGCGAAATATTTTCGACGTACAATGAAGACACATGAAGTCCTGTGCTTTCTTTAACGTCAGAATTATGACCTTGTATAATAATTACGTATTTAATGTTTGACAATGTTATTTTTATTTTATATTTTGTAAAACTGAAAAAATTTTATTAACAAACTCTACGATTTTAAAGTATGCAGTGGCAACACTTTTCGGAATAAAGAAGACTTTTATCTCCAGCGTGCGAGACTGCTGCCTCCCGGAAAAAATGAAGGCAAAAGTTAGCATTTCCAGAGGTTTTAATTATTATTACGTCTGATTAAAGTCATATGAAGATGATAATGGTGTAAATGTCTTCTCACGAATTTTCGGAATCCAAGAGTACCTCTCTCGAAACTCAAAAATAGGTAAGAAATGCTAACAACAATAAATTAGTATAACATTATTCTGAAATAATAATAAACAAGTACGTTTAAAGTAAGTTAAGTACGTTAAGTAACGTTAGTAAATTACGTTAGTAAATTAGTAATACAAGTACGTTAAGTAAATTAGTAATACATTATTCTGAAGTAATAATAAACAAGTTTTTTCAGTTCGGTTTATTTATTTATTGCTCGTTTCTTAAAAAAGAATTTAAAATATTATTACAATACTTTAAAACTTTAATAAGAATTAAAACAGCATATTTAACGCAAAACTGCTGATTTTTGCCCTCATACATCGAATAGTTTTTTTTTTTTTCAGAAAGATTTATGAGCTTATTACATTGTGGTACTAGGCGTACTTTATTTAATATTTGATTACCTAAATTTACCTAAATTTATTTGGAGCTGTCGAAATAAAGAGCCTTTTGAACAAATTTTAGACGGCATTGTTGCCTACTGCAATTTTTTAAATATTCGTTTCTTAAAATATTATTTTACGTATTGGTCAAAAATTTTTCTTTTACATTGTGTCATTCTACTTTAGTATTTTTTTTAGAATAAATAATTAATTTACGAGGCAAATTTCTTATAGTTAGGAAGAAAAACAACCTCTTCCTGTCTTCCTAAAACAGAAAATACCAAAAAAGTTAAAAGCATTTATAAATTTCTAACACAATATTTTCTAACATTTAACATATCTTTAATTTTTACGCTCCGTCGAACATAAAATAACTACCTGGAGCATTAAAGAAGACTCAGAGATCTCAAATTTGAGTCTCTTCCAAGGGGTGGAGTGCTTTGCAACAACATTTATCAATCAAGTGTGGCGAAAATTATCTTCCCCGTTATGATATCAGAATTTGAAATAAAAGTAAATGATAACGATAAAAGGGGGAAACTTTTTCTTGTGTGTGATTAACTTTTGAGCAAAAAAAAAGTTTTTAGAGTTCGTTTTGAACTGTGCTTTGAAGGGAAAAAAAGGAGTGCAAAGAGATTTCAAGAAGATGAAACAATTTTTTTCTTTTAAAGAGATTCAGCTCTGACCCAAAGGGAATTTAAATAAAATTTTCAATAAATAAATAAATGTGTAAGTAAAAGAAATTCTCTCATTTCAAGATGGTTTTAGTTTAATGAAACTTACATTCAGGTGCATATTTAAGCATAAGTATCTTATATTGATCATAATGCATTTCTGTTGAACTGAAATTTATGCCTTCACACTTGATTCACACTTTATTTTGAATGATAGAATTTTTTTAAAATTTTTATGTTGAAGTATTTCGTGATTTTTACAGTTTTAATACAACCAGGATTTTTTTACAATTTATTTTATTGTTTATTTGAATATCCGAAAGCACATGAGGGCTATTTAACTAGAGCGGATGCTATCGGGAAGGAATTTTCAAGGAAAATATATTGAACGACCGTGCTTTCGTAACCATGGAAAAAATAAGCACTTGCATTTACGACGTTCATACCAAATGAAGCTTCATGCTGGTTTTCTGTACCTATAAGCACGTTTGTGACTAAATTTTGCAAAGAAGCAAGTGATTCATTGTCCCCTTTATTATGAACTACCCTCCAGATCTGAAGCCCTGTAATTCTTACCGATGACGTACCGATGGCACGAAGGCATCCCTGACGTAAAAGGTATATGTGTATCATTTAACATTCAGGGCATTCACACATTCGTTATCATTTAACATTCAGCGCTGGCAGCATGGGCGTTTTCGTGGTTTTTTAAATGCGTAACGAGTATACGAGCCAGTTTCCCTTAGAAAGTCCTCTACGAAGGCAATCATGACGTAAAGTGTATATATCTATCATTTAATATTCCTTGAAAAAATAAAAGACATATCCATGGATTATGGTACATTATGGATCATCCCGCGTCTGACGTATTGGATGTGCATCAAATACCTAATGAAATTATGTCTGTGTTTACATTTTCTTCAGGCAACAGTATACAGTGATGGCTGACACCTTAACAGTATATTACTATGAGATATTTGTGTTTATTTATCAAAGAAATGTAATTTGTGAATATACTTTAAAACAACCTGCAGTCAAAATTCCTTAACACGCATAATTTATTCATTTCTTAAATAACGTAAACATCGTAACTAAATGTAAATTTGAAAATTTTCGATAACTTTTAGGCCACCGTGTATATGCGATTAGAAACTTAATTCCTTAGCATATCCAGTTTGTTTATGGTAAAAAACGGATTATTACTGGATTTGGCTTTGTATATTAAATCTAAACTCACGAATACTGCAAACAGTCCTCGCCTTCTTTCGATTGAATTTTAAACTTTTGCAAGACAGTAAGTGCAGCTACTTCAAAAGAAGCCCTTGTTGTTCAAATTGCATTATAAATAATATCCTGCATATTCATTTTCTCTTTGCTCTATTTATTCAACAGACGTACGGAAGATCTTTATAAACGCGCTTTCTTTTATCCCAATTAATAAAAGTCTGATGCGGATATCACATGACTTCCTTGTACGGGATATTAAATTATACGAATTTTTTGCTGCATTTCATTTAAACTTATTTTCTCGAATTTCATTAGAGAGATATTTCTCATTTAGTTAACTCAGTGCTTACTTCGCGGCAAGAGCAACATACATCAAAACTCAAAGCATCTTCATTAAAGATTACAGAATACCGAAAAACCTAAAACACCAAAAACAGCTAAAAAATTAAACAAATCTATTTTTACAATTAAATTAGAGTTTCTGCGCAAAAGCAAGCAATTTGGCCACTAGGCAACCAGGCAGATTTATCGATGCACAAAATTTACTTTTGGTCCCACCTCGCGGAAAAACATCACTGAAGGTGCAGAAGCAGACTTAATGCACTATTCTGCTAAATTTCAAGTGTAAACAAATATGGTTGCTATGGTAAACAAAAATTAGGCTTAGCTTCACTTAAAACCTTTTAAGTTGCTGATAATTCTACTACTATTGCATGCAGATTAACTAAAGACATAAAACCCTTATCCTGATTATTATTTCATTTTTAAAGCAGAAAATATATATTTTGCCAACATATAAGAATGAAACAAACTGAGTTCACGAGCCAAGTGGACAACTCGGCCGATTTCAACCAAAAGGGCGAAGCACAATTACATGTTATAGGAGTTCCATATACAAAATTGTAACGTTCTGAAGCTACTCGTTTTTGAGTTATGTGAGATCCATACGTACGCACATACACTGGTGAAATAAATTAAGAGAATTTGCATATTTTACCGAATTGCATGAAAAGAACGGACTGAAGGTAAAACCACTGCTTCTAGATAAAAATTCAAATCTTGTACGAAAAACACATAAGCGTACACTTGTGTGTAGGCGGAGCCAGCCGAAAAACAAGCTTTATAAGCGCATGGAGGGTAAGACGAATTGTGTTCGCTAGCACACGTCGGCGAATTTCTTGGTGTTATCTTGCAGCAATGGGTTAAATTCACATCGGAACAGTAAAAATTAATAACCACCAACCTTTAGATGATAGAATGAGGTGGAGAACTGTAGGGAGACAAGAGGCAGGCCAATCGCAAGTCCAGATATGCAGAGAGTTTAATTTGACGCCCAGCGTTGTGTATAACCTATGGAAACAGTTCCAGGATATTGAATCCTTCGAGGGAAAGCCTGGGCAAGGTCGTCCAAGAGCCACGACGCTATTTGTCCAAGATCGCTATTTGCCCATTTTAGCGAGGCGTAACAGAGAAGCTACAGCTTCTCAGCTCTCTCGGGACCAATATGCAGTCACAGCAACCCGTGTAACAAGGGTGACTGTTTTCAAAAGACTGAATGAGAGAGGCTTGTTTGCTAGAAGACCGGCTGTTTGCATTCCGCTCACGTCTACGGACAGGAGATTCCCATTAGCATGGTGCAGGCAGCATAGTAACTGGAGTACGGAGCAATGGGCGACCGTTCTGTTCACCGAAGAGTCCTGTTTTTGCCTAAATACCGATTCTCGCCGTACTTTCACATGCAAAGAGCCAGAAACCCGCTACCTACTCTCCAATGTACGCGAAATCAACAGTTATGGCGGTTGCGGTGTAATGGTCTGGGCAGGCATCATGTTGAATAGCCGCACACCTCTCCACGTCTTTGACAGCGGCTCCTGTGACTGGTGTGAGGCCCTATCTTCGCCTTTTCCGGGGTGCAGTAAGCGCCGAGTTCATCTTACAGGACGATAACGCGAGGCCATATAGAGCTCTTCTGGTCGACGAATTTCTCGAGAGTGAAGATATTCGCCGGATGGATTGGCCAGCCTCAACCCTATGGAGCATTCCTAGGACACTCTGCGGAGGGCAATTGCAACTCGCAACCCCCCTCCGAGAACCATCACGGAATTGAAAACAGCGTTGCTGAATAGTGTGACCAGTTGCCACAGGCACTGATAAACTGCCTTATTTCCAGTATGACATCACGCTACGGGGCCTGTATGGCTGTAAGAGGAGACCATAGCCCCTATTAACCCATTTCTTTTGTGTCTTCTGCAACCGCTGCTTCAGACCTTCAGACTCCCATGAGTGTTACACACAAACATGTGTGTCTATTATAACTGTTGAATGTTTATTTTGTTTGTATTACTTCAACCTATGTTGACACCAAATTGTATTAAAATCTGTCCAGTAGTTCTGGAGATCGTAGATCAAATATGAAAATTCTCTTAATTTATTTCACCAGTGTACATACGTATAGAGATCACAAAAAACTCTTCTGAATCCATTTTAAATCAATTTTATAATCGATTTGGGGAGTAAGAGTCTTTATTCTGTTCTTCCGTACAGATGTCACGCAAAAACATCGTTAAATTGCATTCGATAGCGGTCAAAATCGATAATTTCGCTGAAATATGATAACCGAAATTTTTCGTAATTACAATGCTTCCTTTAATTCGTACAAGGAAGTAAGAAACTTACCTTTCAGTGTTTCTTCGTTGTCCTAAAATTTAGTTTTCGGTGAAACGTAACCCAAAATGAAATATTTTATGAAGCTTAAGGGCGTTGAATCAGTGCACTTTTCTCATCACAGACATTATTTTTATGTCATCAAAAATGATTTACGTCTTGAAAATAATTTTATTTTAGTAAACAAGCCAAATATGAGAATTAATTCAAATATAAACATTTACATAACTAGAATGTATTAATTATTAGCTTATTAGGTTATTTCATAAGGTTAAATATGAGAGTTAACTCATATAAATAATTAATAATAATTAGAATTAGAATATTCAATTAGCAATAATAATTATTAATAATTAATAATTAGAAAATAATTAAAAATAATTAGAATTAATAATAATTAGAATTTATCAATAATAAATAGAATAATCAATTGATAGTTTATTAGGTTAGTTCATTCAACCAGATAAAATATTTTGAACAGAGAGATGTTTGAAAAGGATATGAATTAAACTAAATTATTTATAAAAGGTATTTAGAAGTTAGTTTATTTTTAAATGTATCTTTAATTCAAATAGTTTGGTTTGGTATATTTGATAACGCAAAACGCACAACAGCTACCTGCCTAAGAGGAGAGATGACTTTCGTGGAAATCTTTTTGAAAGACACTGGTTCTTATGTACGTTACACCTGAGGAAAACCGCTAAAACGCCCGTAGAAATAAATCGTTCGCCTAGAGTCGAACTCAGCTGGCAACTACCAGTTTTCCGCGATTTAACCACTGGGCTTGCTCATAGGTCTTTTACTCGAGTGGATTAGCTTTTATATTTTAGAAGTTTGCGAGTTTTGGCCGATGCGAAATTAAATTTTAAATAATCAAAGTGTTTCTATTAATATTAACCTATCGTCTAAGCAAAAAATTAATGAAAAGAACAATATTTATTTTAAACACCTGCTAAATATGCCCCATAGAGACCAGTAAAATTTTTTATGGGTACAGATAAAATTCTCTGGGTTTCTGTTGACTTTTATTGGTTTCTGTTGGTCTCTGTGGGTTTTTCTTACTGGTTTCAAAATGCCCCATAGAAACCACTAAAACTTTCTACTGGTACCCATAAGAATTCTGGTGGTCTCTACTGACTTTTACTGGTTTCTATTGATCTCTGTGGGTTTTTGTTACTGGTATCATCTAACACCCATACAACCAACATCAATGTCAGAACTTTCTACTGGTTTGTATTGGTTTATATTGATTTTTACTGGTTTTCTTACTGGTATCAATATAATAGAAATGGATGCCAAGTAAATCTTCTGTTGGTTTATTCTAATTTTCTAACTGACGTCAATAGACTTCTTCTACACAAGGAAATTAATACTGGTGTCAGTAAACCAAAATTTATTGGTGTTCTTGTTTTTTACTGGTTATTTTAAATTATTTATTTATTTACTTTTATTTAGTTTATTTGGATACTGTTGAAAAAAAGGTTATTTCTGTTTTGTAACCAACAGAAAGCTTTAAAAATAAAAAACATACAGTGAACCCTCTCGTCTCCACCTCTTCTGTAAGAGGATCAGTATTTCTAAGATTGAAAATATGATATCTTTAAAATCATCAGAGTAACCAGGAAACGCAGGTGGTCGTTTTAGAGAGGGTTTTTACTATATATGCTCATTTGTTTTGTTTCTTAAAAACGTTTGCCTGAAACAATAACAGTAATCATATACACCACACACAGCGAGGTCTCTCTAAGGCGACCAGTCACACATAAAAATGCATCTTTGCGAGTGGTCGCCTTAGAGAGGTGATTCTCAGTACCAATATGTACTTATGTTCTCAGAAATACGTTTATCTTTTAGAAGTGGTCGACTTAAGGAGTTTGCCTCTACGAAATGAATCTCTCTGCGGAGACCAGCACTCTTCCGGAATTTTCTTTGCGGGTGGTCGTCTTACAGAAGGAATGTTTCAATACCAAAATATATTTAAGTTTTCAGAAATACTGGTCTCGTTCAGAGACAGTCATCTTAGGGAGGGGATTTCGCCACGAGTTGGTTCTCTGAATATACAGACATACACACTTATATATGCATATATCAACATTTCTGATATTACAAATAAACACCGGTTTCAACCATCATTCTTTAACACGACCGCGTTCGAACTATTTTTCTCCGTGTTAATTCTGACGTGAGAAAAAACATTCCCCTCCCTTCCCCGCTCTCAAAAGAAGCAATATGGCGTCGCTCTTCTTAATGTTGTTATGGGATGTTTGCAATATCGTCTTGGTGGATATTAGGCTATAGTAATGCAATAAATAATTTACAATATTACAATTTTGGCTATGTTTTACTGTTTAGATGTTTTAATGAAAAATAAAGTACCAACATTGACTGTGAATAGGAAATAATATGAAAGGAAATAGCAGTAAAGCCATGCACGTATAATCGTGTCTAATGCATTCGGCGAACGTTTTTGACAGTTAAATACTTCTGAAATGGATTTTCTGTGTGTGAAATTGATTTTCCATCTTTACTTTTATCCTAAAAAGCAATGTGCTTAAAGACTGAAAAGTGATAATTTCAGACTTGATAATTTGGCTCAGTGTGTTTACATCAGATGCACATTGCATTCTACAAAAACTGTATTTGGAAAATTTGTTTTTTGATTATAATTTTGAAATACTTTTTAAAGCTTGTTCATGTAGATCATTATCATTTGAATATTATGTACTAATAAATTTGAGCATACCTTATTTAAAAGAGATCTTGCATGATTCAATTTTCAGTTTTGTCGACCAATGTGATGTGGTTGAGCAGAAGGAATATTTTTTTATGTCTTAAATGTACTTATTATATTTCTCAAACAAAAAAGTTGAGTTTTTTTTAAATGAAGTAAACATTATAATATTTAATGTGTGTATTACTTATTGAATAAGGTAGGCAAGACATACAAGCCGAGGAATCTTTTTTACATTACTGCAATTATGTGAAAATTTAGATGATCATAGTAGCTTACATTATTTTTTTTTCATTTTGGTCTATATTTCTCTGCAGGTAAAAGACTAGAACCACATTGTTACATTAAATATTTCGTGCTATTTTGTTAAAACATATATAATCAAACATTTTTATGCATATTTTAGTTTTCATCATTATTAATTTCATGAAGAAAATTTCAAAAGTTTTTTTTTTTCATAAATTGCTTTTGAAATAGAGTTGTGAATAATTAACAGAGTTTATGTAATATTAAATGTGCTAGTCTTGAGAATATAAAATATGAATTATTTATTGGAAAAAATTGCAATAAGTGAAACCTCATATAGTGGTTATTTTCTTAGATAACCACCTTTGACAGCAACACATTTGTCAGGAACATAATTAAATAACAGTACTTGAAATCACTGATAGTTTTGTACGGCTACAAGAAACTGACATTATCCAGAATTGTGGAGTTAATTGTGTTAGGAAAGTTTAACTGTATAATCAGTTGATTTAGGGATAGTAATTTTTACGTGGATATGAACTTTGCATTAGTAATTGAAAGGTTTTACAAGACAGTTGAAACCAAAGCTTTTCAAATCATGAGCCTTGTATGGGCATTGTTTTAACATTACTTTCAAATGTAGTTAAAGTAATATTTAAGCATTATTTTCTTTCATTAGTTATATTGCGGGAAAGCTCGTCACAATTTTCTGCCTTAAATTATCTGGTTGTATGGATATTAAAGTAACAACGGTTTGTAAACAAAAGAAACTATATGTGCTATATCTGCTTAATTGCGATGACAGTAATTTTAACTATGTGTATAAAGCTGTGTAGAAGATTTATTTATATTGCTAAATACTACAATATATGAATTTCATTTGGCAGTCTAAATACAGGAAATGCTCAGCATGAAGTGGTATTTTTATAGTATATAATCTACGGCCAATAGCTATAGCTATCTTTTCAGCACTTTAAATTTTACTTTTTAATTTTACTATTTAGAATCTTTACAGTTCAAAATAATATTTCTATACAGTTTTTAAAGTATTTTTTCTGCAATAGAAATGTAAATAACTTACACCGAAAACATCGACCTTAATTTATTCCAATAATGCATCTTTTAATAATATTTATATTACTTGGAGATAATATACGAAACACCTTTTGTAATAATAAATAATTTATATATATATAAACTACATGTTGTATTATGTTATAGAATTTATTTATATAAAATCTGTGGAAGATTATACAACACTAAAAGTGAGATACAGAATAAGTTATTATACGTTATGAGATATTTCCTCATTCTCGAATTGTGGGTTGAGAATCGGTATTTATTGAGTCTTGTAAATTTTTTAAAGTTTGTTTTGTTACAATATAATTTATTGCATTTTGGGTATTATTAAGTTTATTATATTCTTATATTGAGATTTCATTTATATTCTGACAGGTACAAGTAACGTTCAAAGTACTGTAAAAAGATGGTCGACACAGTATATGTATATTATTATTTCTTCACTACATTATATTCTAGGATTCAAATTCCATGCAAAATATATATATGTATTGTGTGTCAGAATAAGCTGCAGGTTGTTGCTATCAATAGTAAGCAAGTTTTGAGGAAATAGCAAGCGTGCTAAATTTAAACTCTTTGTGAAATTTCTAACAATCAAGTCCCTTATTCTTTTTGCTTGCTTTTTTACTTAATATTTTTACTTCTAATAGTGTTTCTCTCCCTGAAAATTAGGATTTTGTCTAGTTTGTTTAAATCTGGTTTAGTGCATTATAGGTAACTTAAAATTTAAGCAGATGATAGAAAGTACCATCCTTTGACAATACATTTCTCATTAGGTGTCAAATTGTGACAAGCTGATGTGATTAAATTCCATTGTTTAGTTTCCCAATTAAAGAACTCAAATACAGTGTAATACATATGTATGCAATGAGATACAGTATTATGTGTATATATTTATAACCAAAGTCATGATTCATTCGCAACCATTAAATATGTATATATATATATATATATTCGACGAAGAAACTTCATCGAATGAGATATATATATATCTCATTCGATGGTTGTGAAACATGACTTTGATTATTAGCTTTCTATTATTTTCAAAATTATATAAAGGAAGTTTAAAATTTTGTAAAGAGAATTTGTATAAATATTTTGCAATATGTTTATAGGTACTGATATGCATAGAGAAGGACAGGGGCTTGTAGGCTTCTAGATATTTACAAAATTTTATGAAGTTTCTTCGTATTGAATTGTATTTAAAATTACTCTGTGTGTCTCCCCCCTATTTAGGTCTGTACATTTCATCATTGCTAATTCCGTACTGCTGGTTTATGCTTATAATTATTAGTTTTTATGGAAATTTTATCTACAGTTCTATTTTTGTGTATTGCTTATTATGGGGATTCTGTATATGGATACCCGTTCTATCTATGGTATAATTCTATTGGTGGTATAATAACTGCACTATGGTATAATTCTATTGGTTTTGTTTATGGTTTTTTGTCTACTGTTTTGTGCAGTGATTTTCTCAATGGGTACCTGTATTAGTCTGTAGATTTTTGTATACTGGCTTTTACAGAGATTTGGCCTATAGATATCTGCATAGGTTTGAGTTTTTGTGTACTGGTTTTTATCTGGAATAGACCTACAGAATATCCATTTTTTAATGGAGATTTGGCCTATGGATAAGTATAAAATTCTGGTTTCTGGCTATGGGTTTTTACAGGGATTTTGTTTATAGTACACATATGTTCTACAGATTTCTGTTTATGGGTTTTTAGGGGGTTTTGGCCTACTGGTTCCCGTACAGTTGTATAGGTTTTTACGGGGATTTGGTCTTCGAGTACCCGTACAGCTGTACGGGTTTCCTTCTATGGGTTTGTACGGGGATTTGCTCTACGAGTACCCATACAGCTGTATGGGTTTCTTTCTACGGGTTTTTACAGGGATTTGCTCTACGAGTACCCATACAGCTGTACGGGTTTCTTTCTATGGATTTTTACGTAGGCCAAATCCCCGTAAAAACATTTTAAGGGTTTATACGGGACATTTTTAGCAGGGACTGCATTCACGATTTTTTTAACCTTGCCCATTTTTAAAGTGTGCAGAGAAAACGTTTATGTATCATTAAAATAGCTTATTTTTAATATTCTAAATAGTATACATTGTTAATTCAGAAATATGCTCTAATATTATTTTGTGTTCTGTCATTGGTACTTAGTAGACTGTATTCCTGTTGTTCGTGCACCTTTAATTGAACTTAAAAGAAATAACAGGCTCGTGATCTTGACCGAAATGCATTTTATTTTTCTTCTTAAGACGTCACGTGAGCTGAAGAACGGCGACTCGCTAAGCACGGCGAAAACCATCAAACTTCATCTTACTATACACCTCGTAAAAAGATCTACGCCGTTATAACTCCAGTAACTACAAACTGAAGCTCCAAATGCTCACTTTAAAACATAACTGATTTGCAATTACAGTGGCTAAAAGTACAATTAGCATAACTTCAAGCAATTACATTCTGCCATTAAATTTTTAAAAAAATTTCATAACTTTTGATATTTTAAATTAAAAAAGTCTCCCTTTCTTTTTTATTTGGATGTAATGTACTGCTCCAGAATTCGAATAGTTTCTAAATTAATAATTTATTTTTCTAATCATTTAAAATCTGACTCTGTTAACTACACAACATTTTATTATCTTTGCAGTCACTGCTGGTTTAAAAATGGCAATGGATTGCTTTACCCGGTGGTCAATAAGAGCTCATTATCTATTGTATTCTAAACAGCAACAAAAACTCATTGCAACTGCTATTAAGTGATGGTGTTTGTAAACTCGGTAGTTTCATTTGCGCCGTGCGCCTTCGGGAAGAACGATTATGAAAATGTTAAAGAAGAACATTATCGTTAAGATAAAGTGATTTATTAACCCTAACTTGACTTGAATTACCAACCTTAGATCGTTACCGTAACTTTTCACCTTGAAAACAGACATACAGCGGAAAAAACGAGCTCTGCCCATAATTTTACATAATCATTTTCAAAAACGCAATTAGGCATTTTGGAGGATGATGAATGTCGGAAATAATTTTTCCCTTTCGTCTCATTTCAGGTTCCCAGTCGCCATTTGTCAAGTTTCGCATCGGTCCTGTGACTGCCAAATGTGGTCTGTGTGTCGATAACGAATGATGTATGAACACAATTTGGAAATCTTTTTCTCCGCCGTCTGCATATTTGATAAGAAGGGACTTCACCAATGAACATGAGAGTGGAATTTTGCTTTATATGAACAATTCTTAATGACTGCATGAGACTTTTCACGCATGAAACAAGAACTCAAAGGTAGCATTTGTATTCTTAGGAATGTGATAGCAGAAAGAAATATTGAATGAGTTATGTTATAAAAAAAAGAAGACCTGAAAGCTTTCAGATTTTACATTTCGCCCAAAAGGGCTTTTTTTAACGTTTTGTGTATTACTTATTAAATATCATGTTCTTCGCTCTTAAACCACATAAAGTTCAATTCAACAGCAATATCACAAAATCTGCAACAATGCAGCATAGCTTTAGAATTTCTGAAATCCAGTCTCATACGCTGGAGATAAAAATGTTTTTTTTTCGTACAGTGTTGCCATTGCTCTGTTTAAAATCGTTGAGTTTGTTAATCAAAAATTTGTTAAAGTTTTACAAAACTCGAAATAGATAATGAAATAAATTCGAAATTCAAAATTCGGGCTTACAAGCGCCCATGCTCGGTTGGAGCACAACGTTATTATAACCTGGATGGCTCTAGATATCGTTGTTTGTTCATAATGTGCGAAGCATTCATGCAAATTCTTCATTATTTGTTTCTTTAAATATAATACATGGCGATAATATTTGGTGGCAACAGTCTGAAAAGTGAACCAAAGCAGAAAGTGAAACGACGCAAAATGCTGTTTTTAGATTAATAACCCTTTGGGTCTAACGCTCCTTTTGTCTTTAAAAAGTAATAATAAAATAAAAAAAATTATCCACACAATTTTTACCGATGAAGTAGTAGTCAAGCTATAAATAAATTTAATAATTTTAAATTTAGCGAAAGACTAAAAAGTAAAAGATTATCAAATAAAAAATTAGATCTACAATATAATTACATTATTTTTTAACAAAAACATGGCTAAGTCGTGAATTATTTCATCAATCTGTAATTTGATAGTAGTACATTTATGGTTAAAATAATTAAATGCAATATTTGTCTTTGTTTAAGAATAATAAGCAAATAAAATTCATTGTAACCATTTATACGACTATAATTTAACATTAAAACTTCCATAAAATGTGATTTAACCTAATGAAATGATGAAATATAAGTAATAATTGCTCAGAATATTATTTTTGTTTATTTATTAGAAGAAGCTTAGTTGTCTTTCAGAAAGAGAGATATCAAATATTATAAATTTCTAAAACAATTAAGGATAAATTTTAATAGGTTTTTTTTATATTAAACAGTGATAGAATTTATTATGGTCATAATTAAAATTATAAAACTTGAACTATCATCAGGTTGTATACTAATGACGATAATTAGAGCTATAAATGCTTTTTAAACATTAGGTTAAATTTTAAAAAAATATTAATTTCGTGATAATACTGCTGTTGTACAATTGAATATTTTTCACTAAAAACCGTTTAATTCTTTAAGCTTTAACAACTTCTGTAAATTTTATTAAATTGTATTTCTTTGCTGCTAGCATTCCATGAGATCAAGAAAACGAATGTTGCAAGTAGTAATAGTGACCTGAAAGAAACTCTAAAATGTGCTAGCGGAAGTGAAATCAAAGAATTCAAGTGTCAAAATGTTAATTGTTCTCATATCCATGGAACTTTGAAGTGAAATTCTAAAGTTTTTGAAAATCATCTGTCATTGTGTGAACATTGTATATATCGAATACATCATTGTAAAGTTATATTACTGTTTAAAATAAGATATTTGTTAATAAAATGTTTTTGAGTAATTTAGTTTATTACGCGGAAAGAAATTTAATAATAATAATGAAAAAAATGCTTATCCTTGGAGCATCTCAAACGCTTTGTTTGATATACTAAAACTTTAGCCTAACTTTAATTTAACTTATACTTCTCTAATTTAACCTATACTTTTATCAGTATTGGTAATTAATACATTCATTTTTAATTTTTACATATAGATAAGCAGTTTGCCCACCAGCAGCGTAGCAGTGAAGTCCCTGAACACTGGTAGTTCGCTCTGGGGTTCGAAACCGCGAGCGGGCTGGCTGCATGCTTTTGCGGTTTTCCTCATGTGTAATGGCCCACTAGCCGCCGAGCGGTAAAGACGCTGAACACTGGTAGTTCGGTCCCAAAGTTCGAATTCCGCGAACGGGCGGGCTGCATGGGCGTTTTCGTGGTTTTCCCCACGTGTAACGTGTATACGAGCCAGTTTCCCCTAGAAAGTCCTCCACGAAGACATCCCTCCCTTTAGGCAGATAGCCCTCGTGTGCTTTGCCATAATTGAATAACCTAACCTCATGTGTAATGTGTTATTACGAGCTAGTTTCTCTTAGAAAGTTCTCCACGAAGGCATCTCTCCCCTCAGTGTAGTGCTTTAGGACGGAACACGTAAAAAATAATAATAATAGAACAGCATTTTCTATCTAGGCGGGCAATAAAAACTGCAAATTTTCCTCGTATATTAACATATTTATATTTTCTTTTAATTTACAAATTATACACTAATAAAATAACCATGCCATTTAAAACACAATATATCGCTGTAGGTTTGCTTTAGTTTGGTTTATTTGATTATGGCAAAACACTCGACAGCTACCTGCCTAAGGGAAGGGGTGCTTCGTGAAGGACTTTCTAAAGAAAACTGGCTCTCATACACGTTACACACGGGGAAAACCACGAAAACGATTATGAAACCGGTCCGTTTGTTAGAATTCGAGCCACTGACCGAAATACCAGTGTTCAGCGACTTTACCGCTCGTTCGCTCGTGGGCAGTATAATGCACTACAGAGGCAATAGTAATGCAGCATTTTTGCATTTGTTAGATACTGATTGCTATGCGGAGGCTTTTCACTGTAATCTCACAATGTAAATTTAGTATAATTAGCGATTTCGTTTTTAGAAAATCTGATATAATTGCAAAGCGATTAAATTTTTTTCGAAGCAGCAGACGTGCAATTGTGCAGTGACCTAGCCGTGACTTGAATTTCGGATTTTCCGATTGCTAGCTGGATGCGTTTTCCAATTACACCATGAAGGTAAGCAATATAAGAAGGTAGAAATTCCTTAATGCTAGTTGTTTAGAGCCATTAAATAATTGATTAGGATTCTTTCAAGCCGGGTACTTGTGCTAGAACTAGCGGATTCTTTTGTAAGGGATTCAACTTCCTAAATATTTTTATGGTTGCAATTATAGGCTATTAAGTGATTTACCGGATAAAATAACAAATAAACTTTCCAAAAAGTAACTTACATAAAAAAATAACAAAATCTGTTTTCTAAAAAGCCTTCTTGCTTTCTTAATTGAGTATTGTATAATAAATTAACGCCCGTTTTGACACATGGATTAATTACATTAAATGCGATTTACAAAATAAGTGCATTTTATTGTAGAGACATTAGGTACTTTGAAGCAGGAGACATGCGACGGAGGACGTGGGCACCACCCCTTTACCATATGGTTAATTGGTGTAGCGCCACGTCCACCAGTGTCAATATAAATATCAAGGACTCGGACGCCTAGGTGCATTAGATTTCACTTATTGCGCCTGAGTGGCGTAAGATAAAATGTTCTACTGTACGAGGTTATATGCATGCAGGGGTAGGATATGGAAACAGTAAGATGATAATGCATAAAACAATTATATGTGGAGATATGCTGAAATATAACATACCAACACAGATATCATAGATACATTAAACATATGTTACATAAAAATCAATAACTAACATACTATTATACCTACATTAATCAAACATTACCTAAATATCAAGGACTGAGGCACTAGTTGCATTAAAATTTCACTTACTACTCCACACAGGGGCACGTTAAGATATTCTATGGTACATAGTTATTTACATGCAGGGGTAAAACATGGAAAAAGTTACTTAACGATTATTAACACCCAATATCCTAAATACATTAAACTTTTGTTACGTAATCATTAATGACTCGGATACTATGTTTACATTGGACAGACATTGTATGGATATCACAGACTCAGACGCTGTGCTTTAAGCTTCACTTATTGCGCTACACAGCCACATATTAAAGTATTCTATGGTACAAGGTTATATATGTGCAGGGGTAAGTAAGGCATAGAAAACAGTTAGATAATAATGCATAAGACAATCATGTGTGGAGACATGCTGAATTATAAGATACAAACACAGATATCATAGATACATTACACATACATTACATGGAAACATCTAGATACATTACACATACATTACATGCACGTTACATGAAATTTAATGTCTAAAATACTATATCTTCATTAAAAAGGCGTAGCCTAAATATCAAAAAATGAAGGCACTGGTTGCATTAAATCTTCACTTAACTGCACCACACAGGGGCACGTTAGAATAATCTATGTACACAGTTATTTACATGCAGGGATGAAACTTGTGGAGAGTTACATAACGATTATGGAAACAATATTATATAAACACTAAACATATGTTACATAAAGAATAGTGACTGAGATACTATGTTTACATTAACCTGACATATATCAAAGACTCAGACGCTATTGCCCTACTCTGGAGCATGTTAAAATATTCCATGGTACATAGCCATGTACATGCAGGGGTAAAACATGAAAAACAATTACATATTAATGCATGATGCAGTCATATGTAGAGAGATGCTTAAATATAAAATACAAACACTGATATCATATATACATTACACATACATTACATGAAAATCAATGACTGAGTTTGTCTACATTAGACAAACATTATTTATATATATATCAAGGACTGAAACTCTGGTTGCGTTAAAACTTCACTTACTGCGCCTCACAGGTGCGTGTTAGAATATGCTGTGGAACATAGTTATATACATACAGGGGTAAAGCATGGAAGACAGTTACACAAAATTGCATAGGATAACCATATGTGGGAGCACGCTACGATACAGAATACAGTCCCTGATATCATGGGTACAGTAAGCATATGTTACATAAAATCGGTACAATAAACCATTGGACAGTTATATGAAGAAACCATGCTAAAATATAAAAAAAAATACACAAATATCATAAATATAAAAAAAAACATATACTGAGTACAATCAATAGTTTAGACACTATATTTACATTGAACACACGTTACATATAAATCAATGACTTGAACACTGGTTACATTATAGCTTCGCTTACTTCGAAGCAGGAGACATGAAAAATGAGCAAAGCCTGTGCCGGAAATCGAACCTTGGACCTCTCGGTTACGCGTCGAGCGTGCTGAGCACTACACCACGAAGGCACGCGAAGAAGACGGGAGATATACCTTATAGTATTTAAAAATAAACAATTTTTGAAACTGTTTGTTTAAAATTTAAATTTTAGTCGAAATTTTATGTTATTCAAAACTTAAATAGCTTCATACATGAGATGCTTGGTTTTTATATAAAAGTTTTCTTCGAACTAAATATATGAATTGTCTCTACAAACTTGTAATTTCTAAAGAAGAAATTATTATTCATACATATTAGGTATTTATGTTTGGCTCTAGTTTAGAATTGGGTGCCCATTCGATTGGCGAAAAATTTTGTTCAGTTTTGGCGATGAAACCCCATTTCTGGTTACCATCAGAGTTTTAACATGGTTTTAGCTTCTTGATTTATTTAATTGAAAATAAACCGATGTGCACATGGACAGAGTCAAGACAATGTGCAATGACTAGTTTGTGCAATTCTCTAATTTTTTTATGTGAAAATAGGTCGATGTGTACATGGACACCGAGTTTGTGAAATTCTTTGACTTTTTGTTTTGGTTTTGTATAGCGGCCATCTTGAAATTGTGTCTTATTGTCGCCGATCTTGGCGTCAAAACAGAATCTCCAAAAAACAAGGGGCACCCAATTGTAAACTTTTACCTTATGTTTTTCATATATATATTCTAACTGTAATTATATGTTGCTAATTAATGACGAAGTACGCAAATGAATCGAAATAATGCTAAATGACGATGTGTGCTATTTTTTTTAAACAGAGTGCATGACATGAAATATCCGTATAACGTTTCCTTTGAAATTTCCATTAATGGTTAAAGTAGTGAGCATGAAATTTCCATTATTCTCTGGGACACAAACTTTACCTTGAGATACATAAATATTTTACGAGAAAGTAACGCATTAATATGAAAAATAATTGAAAGTATTCACAATACAAATTTAGAAACAAAGCCTTATTATAAAAATTGCAAAGAAAAATCCTAATTATTTACTGCTGTTATTAATGTCTTTTGTATGATCATTAATGCTGTTAGCATAGATTCTAAAATCAATACTCGTACTTAGGTATTAACGCCACCACCTTAGTACAAGTCGCCAAATTTTCAGACTGTGCCAAACTTTGACAACCATGCGCATAACTATTCTTCCGGCAATCATGATGATAGCAAACCTTCATTCAAGCAACGACGCCATTCTCGTATGTTTTCTTATTTTGTTGTATTTCAATTTCCAACGGTTTTTATGAAGAAACCAAGTTATCTTACCAGTTTTAAAATATGAGATTGTGGAATTTGCGAGCAATGGAAGAAACAGCGGTAAAATTTCTGCAAGAATACAGAATTTTGCTGAAACTTTTCTAAAGGGAACAACGAGGAAATGTATTTCCTATGTAACCGCTGTCGCCGAGTATTGTACGAAATTGAGTTTTTTTCAATTACCTGATGTTTTTCTAAGCGAAAGCAAATGGCTCAAGAAGAATGTAAGTATTTTATTTTTCAATGTATCATGTAATACTAATTCAGTAATTCAAATTTGTATTTTAAATTATTAAAGTATGTTTTCTTTTCATATGTTGATATTGTCTGACTTACATTAGTGAGCCCACTGGGTTTGTTCTTTTGGGTTTGATGTAATTTTGGCATTTAATCAATGCACTTTCATACCATTGAATTTTCCTGGGCAGAAATGTTTGGAAGTAATTAAGGAAACTAGGCGTAGAACCAGTCAAAGAATTTCAAAATACACGTGAAAAGTTTCAGAACGTGAAATTTCTTCATCTTTTTGAGTAGTAGTTTGTACATTATCACTGATGCTTACTACTTATAGTGGCATATGTATGGCTAGACTGCAGATTACGGGCCAGTCGCCAAATAAAGCGAAATCGCGCCAAATCTGGTAACATCTTGGCGTCATGAAAATAAAAATTTACAGAAAATATAAATTACGTAGTTAAAATTGTTTAACCACTTTTTTTTTACTATACTGTTGGTATGTTTCAGTAGATCGAAATTTTGAATTTTATCTTTTCTTTCTTCTGCATTTTTTAAAGTTTTAAATTAAATATGAACCAATGCTTTCCGATCATTTATTGCATTTACTGCTTATTACAATTTCTTAAATTGCTTGCTGAAACGTTTTACTCCATTTTGCTATGTCTTAAAAGTGGTATATATTATGAAAAGTGTTAATATTGTTGATGCCATACAATACATAGTTATTAACTTTCAAATACTTTATCAATGTTTTCCTTGAACTCCTGTTTTAGATATTTTTGCATGTTTACAGGTTGTTTAGATATTTTGGCATGTTTACATGATCAATTTTTTGCATGTTTACAGGATTCATTCAAATTCGCAACCATCTAATACGGCGATATGATGAGTTAATGATTTTCTAAAACGTGCGAAAAAAACCGATTTGGCGACTTTTCGAAAATGCGCCAAACTGGCCCGTAATATTCAGTTTTACCCATATGTACTGTTAAAAAAGGACGGCTTATTTCTTTGTCTTAAACTAAATAATTTCGTACAGACGTTTCATGAATTTTTAATAAACAAATGCTTGAGTTTGAATTTTTAAAATGTAATACTGCAATGATTCTTAATCAATCAAATAATTTAATGGCTTTAGTGTAGAATTGGGTGTCTCTTTGATTAGCAACAAATTTTATTCAGTTTTGGCGATGAATTCCCAGTTCTGGTTACCATGATAGTTTTAACTTTGCTTTAGCTTCTTATTTTTTTAAGTGAAAATAAATCGACGTGTACATGGACAAAGTTAAGGCAGTGCGTAATGCCTATATTGTGCAATTCTGAGATTTTTTTTAAGTGAAAATAGATCGATGTGTTCATGGATATCAAGTTTGTGCAATTCTTTGACTTCTTATTTTAATTTTGTGTAGCGGCCATCTTGAAATTGTGCCATCCGGCGCCAATCTTGGCGTGAAAAAAGAACCGCCAAAAAAACAAGGGGCACCCAATTGTAAACTTTTACCAATTTAATTATTTATGTTCGCAGAAGTTTCACAAAAGCATTCGAGAAAAGAAATAATTTATTTTAAATCAATTCTTAAATTTTGCATAGATTTAGTTCAGGTAAATTTTCCTTTCACGTTAGCGTTGCTTCAGAGATAACCTGGTGTTGAGAGGTATTAGATGTTCTGGGAGGACGTTTGTGTGCGTGCGATGAAATCCTACAACTGTTTTTGATGCAGGTTTACAGCTTCAATTAAAGAAATTCCAGCGTTGTCTTATAATCCACTGTAATGCCCTCGATGTTTTGAACTGCTTCAGTAAAGACGGTAAGGTAGTATTCGGACAATGATAAAAATTTCGTAAATTTCCGGGACTGCGCAACGCAAATAGACTATAATCTTCTAAAAATATACGAGTTTCTACAATAAAATCCATCACCGCGTTATCAACTAAACTAATTCAGAATATGAACAGGTCTTTAAACACATCTTCCCACTTTGACTGCATGAAAAACACTTGAATGTAGGGAAGGAAAGGACATTACTGTAAACAAAGGTACTCGGTTAAAAACCCTGCAATATACTTCTTCTTGAACCTACTTACTAAAAGTGCGTGAACTGATTGGAGGTTACAAAATTATTAACAGAAATTCCGCAAAGATGGCAAAAGTCAAGCTAAATGTGACGCTAGGGGTAATAGGGATACTGTCAAGTTTAAAATTGAGGGTGCGATGACGAAGCGAGTCGTTCACCGACAAGTTCTCATTATATCCTGAATTTTCTTGGCAAAACGGTATTTCTTCCTTTTTTACACATTCCGAATTCATTTAAACTCGCGATCATTCTAATCCCCTTATAGACAACTGATAACAAATAAGAAATACTAGCAGTTCGCCTTGTTGAACGACGTTTCCTGCATGTTATTTTCTTGACATTGTCCAGTGCAACGAAAATATACTCAAATTTCCTTCACAAAACTCTTTTCCAAGAAACATTCCTTCTAACAGATAAATAGCTTCAGAGCTTTTCGTCTCAATTTAATAACTTCCAATAAATTTAACTTGCACCTTTTTTTCGAAATGAAATTTTACTTACTTGGTTGTTTATTTTCAGTTGCAAAAATTGAGAATAATGCTGTTCCCGTTAAACTGAAGGATATCTTAAATATCAGTTCCAAAATTATAAATTTCCACCGCTTGGTCTGTATAGTGTTTAGGGAAGCCAACTGCGGTACGACAGCGCCCGGGTTCGAATACCGGAAGAAGGCATGGTTGTAACTGCTCGTCCCTTCATAAGAATAATGAATGAGGGACGTGGGCACTATCTCTTTACCATAACGGCTAATCAGTGAAGCACCACGTCCACCATTATCAAGAGAACCCACCCCTCAGATGTTAATCGGACCATATAGTCGGCTCACACCAACCTCCGAAGCTCAGGGCTGAGTGCATGCCACACTCTGTTCTTACAGCCCAAGTGGCCACAGCATGGTTTAAATTTTTTAGAGTGTAACAGTGCATGCACAAGATTACAGGGTTCCGTCTATTAACAAAGGTTAGAGTTCGATAGTCAGTATTATAATATAATAATCTTGATTCTGATAACAGTTCGAAAAATAGTTCAAGTAATGTTCAACATACTACATGTGAGCAGTGAATTAGGAGACAAAGGTGACCCACCTATTATATGCCTCCGTATTAAAGTGACCACCAGTTCTGGCCTTAGTAGTGGCCAAGCCGAAGTCGTCTGAGGGCCTATCAGTGATAAAAAAATTAACAATTTCCAACTGCTGCCAGCATGTTGCAGCGAAAATTCATGTATAGCGGAAAATAATTTTACTTTAAAAATAATTTAATTTTACTTCTATATTTTAGAGTGCACCATGGATTATCGCCCAGTTGTTGTTTCATTTATCGACAGGTTGTTCTATTTATGGTGGCCTGAGTAGTTGAATGTTATGGAAACCCTATTATGACGCGATTGGTTATGTGATGGCGGTGAATTTGACTGATCGGAAAGTATTTGTAAAGGCTTATTTATGTATAGGATGTTGGTTAGGAAGTACGTTGCTGATTTCGTGCTTCACACCCTAAAATGGCTGTATGTGATGAGTTTAATCTGGAGTTTTTGTACGATTTGGAACGAAACAAAAAACATTAATTGACTGGTGTGTAAATGAAGGTTTACTTAGTAGTCATTATAACTGTCCTGTTTGTAAGAAGGAAATGCGTTTGGTTAAACTTAGATTGTTCAGATGACTTTGAACAGGTTTGTCGCAAGAAAGGTTCATGCAAGAAGTGCCACCGACAGCCCGGCACTGCGACGGATATTTTTGACTCTTATTTTTGTGAATTTATGTGGTGACGCCAGTACGCAGATTCTAGTTCAGATAATTTTAGGAAGTTTTTGAATGATGTTAAGGCATTTTAAGTGCAACATACTGAACACACAGACATTTCTAAATAAGGTAATTCAATATTTCCTTTTTGTAGTACGTGGATGATATAACATGCATTTTCTTTTCTGTATTATTTCGCTGTTAAAATGCAGTTTATTGAGATTATACATTTTTGTTTTAAAATGCAGTTTATTGAGATTATACATTTTTGTTTTAAAATGCAATTTATTGAGATTATACATTTTTGTTTTAAAATGCAATTTATTGAGATTATACATTTTTGTTTTAAAATGCAATTTATTGAGATTATACATTTTTGTTTTAAAATGCAATTTATTGAGATTATACATTTTTGTTTTAAAATGCAGTTTATTGAGATTATACATTTTTATTTTAAAATGCAGTTTATTGAGATTATACATTTTTGTCTTAAAATGCAATTTATTGAAATCATACATTTTTTTTGTTTTAATTATGTTTTATTGCATTATGTTTTGGACGCCATTTTACTGGGGAGGGCGTTGGACATAAACAAAAATGGCTCCAAAACATCGCCAATTTTCGCCAAGGTTATCCTGAAATATATTTTTATCGAAAAAATAATCAACTGAAGAAGTAAAGTACTAGCATTAACTTCAATTTAAAAACTGCAGTTTCGTCACGGAAGTATTGAGTCATTAGTGATTGTTTCTTTCTTTAAATTTTCCATGATATTTCTAAAATGTTGGGGAAACGTGGATGAAACTGTGATTCACAATTTATTTCAATATTTAACATTAAATACAACAAAATGTCGTGCTCTTATCTTCGGCAAGTATTGTAATTTAAATAAAACCTTACACTTCTCTGAAGTAATACGTTTTACACTGCTAAAAGAAGTAACGTTCTTCATCAAATTATCCTCCTATCAACTGTAGAAAAAAAGATTAATATTTAAAAATATGTGGAATTGGAAAAGAAGTCCATAAACGAGAAACAGTCACTCCCAGAGGAATTTCAATTTTTTTCATTGAAGTTTTACGTTTAATACTGTTATTAAACATAAAAAAGGCATAGAATTTTTCGATTTCCCACACCGAAGGAAAACGAGCTTAATAAAATAGAACACAGCTATTTTGAGGAACTATATTTACCTCCTCTCTACCGGAAGGAATGATATTTTATGGTTTTTGCTTTCCGTTGTTTCGGATATTGTTCCTCAGTTTATGATCTTCGTTAAATATAAAGAAGAAAACAATAAAGCTAAAGATTGAGCTACTGGAATTTCAGGCAGATTTTTAAAGCCTTTCCTTGCATTTTAGTTTGTCGTAAAATAGTAAACCGGAAGGAACGAGGTGCAGGCAACTGTAGCTGCTCATAGTAAAAATGCTGTTAATATTATAATTTAAGAATCCTCAAATTTTTATAAAAAATTGAAACTCTGCAGAATTTTACTAGATAGGAGCAGTCAATTTGAGCGTAGGATGTAATTTTTAAAAATTATTCATATTTCAGAGTATTACGCTAATGAAACCATATTTTATAACATGCTTAAAAATAACTCAGTATTTATTTAAGAAACGATTTCTAGCGTCTAGATAAAAAGGATTTAAAAAATGTTTGTCTTGAATTCGCACGATGGAAACGTGAATTCATACATCACATATGTGTATGCGTGTATACGCATTATTTGGAATGTGAATGCTGTATTACGGCCCAACTGTGCATATATTCATAAAAATTTTAATTTCTTTTATTTTAAACTTTACAAAATTAAAACTGCATTGTGTAACTTCAAGCACTGAAATGTTGAAATGTTTTAATAACCTGAGCATATTGAAATATTTTATAGTATGGTGTCTTATTTTTGCATAATAAAAAGTTATAAAACAAAAATCGGTACTTTTTTGTTATATCGTCCCCCCCGCACGAGATTAAATCGCCAATCAACCGAGATATCTCGCCAAAATCTGGCTGCGTGTTTTTATATCTCGCCAGGTGATCGTGTATTAGCATTGTGTTGCATTTTTGCTCTCGCCGCGTGTTCTTACATTATTCATTTTTGGTGAGTTTTTTTTTTTTTTTTTGGAATTCGTAATTTTTTTGAATTTAAAATATATTTATCGCTGCGGCGGACCGATCTCGAGAACAACTCCACGATCGCAAATTTGAAAGAGTCAGAATTGTTGAACCTAGCACAACGGAGCTCTTTTGGGCTAGCGGTAAAGAATTCGACTCCCAGTAAATTGACCCACGATCGAGTCCCGCTCATGCGACGCAGCACTTCTCAATGTTGATAACAGATGGCGACACGAGTAAGTAACTAATCAGGCTTCACCGAATCACGTAATCGCCACAATCGCTTTTTCATGACTATGCCGTTAATAACCTTTAATTTACCAAGCAATGAAGTGAACGTCATATCATTGACTAAAGAAGTCTTTTACCTCACCAACGAGTGTGCAAAAATGACCACAACATCAAACTACATACGGCATATGCTATGGTTATACGGCAAATGCTGTCAAAGCAATGCAGTCTGTTACAGATTTTACAACACATAAAGCATAACTGATAGATACAAAGTCTTTATTACATTTTCTTGATTTCTGCGTATAAATATAAAACGAGACAGGTCGTTTTGGATCTATCTCATTCAGTATTTATATTGAGGAACGGAACTGGGAAAATTTTAATGTTTTGGTTATTCAGCAATTTGTACTAATGTTATTACAACTAACGGGGAAACCATTTTCCTCTGAAAAATTTTGTAAAAATGAAATGTGTGACGAATTGATAATTCAGAATGCTTTTGTTCTTGTTTTGTTGAATGTTTTTGGCCGTGGTTGGGGGGTTCTACTATTTTGGCGCGATTGGCGCCATCTCTTGTGATCGACGGCATTTTCCGTAAGTACCGAAAAGGCATAAGGATTCTGAATACTGAAAAAATTTCAGTATTTGTTACAAGTTACTATCAAACGCTGTAGAGCTAGACAAGCTATTGAAAGTTTTCTGCCAACTGACGATTAAAGCAATTAATTGTTTGAAAACTCGTTTTGGTCCTGAGTATTTTTCTTCTGCTTCACATGGTTTTTTTTTAACTCTATCTGCTTAAATTGAAAATTAATATTATTTGCTTTTGATGCTATCATTGTTTTTGAAAAAAAGTGTTTAACACAAGCAGTGGGGTCTCAGAATTTAGATAATTTTTTGTATATGTTAGATAGCTTGTACTTGCAAATTTTGGTTTTTAGACGTGGCTGCTCAAAATAATATTTTTATGTTTTTTTTTTTTTTAAATTATGTTGTTTGGGTACTGTTCTGTTATCAAGATTAGATTTAGAATTGTATGTATGTATTCGCGTATATATGTAAGGACCAATGTGTGTGTTTGTATACATATGCACATGCATACATACACACACACACGCGCGCATTCATTCATACATTTTTGAATACGGTCCCGATAACAGAGCAGTACCGTTCTTGATGGTGAATTTTGAAATTGTTTGCATTACTTACTTCAGGGGTGTTGGAAGCCAAAAATCTTCAAAAAATATCGATTTGGGATTTTTGCATTTTCAAACTCTCTACATTTCTAGCTTTCTAAAAGTACTATACTTTAATCTCTATGAAAATTAGAACTTTAAAAATCTAGTTTTATTTTATGATCTAATGCTTTGATAAATGAGGAATTTTACATAAAAACGCGTTTTTCTCCAAACGTGATATTTTTATACTCAATGTGCCTTTTCTCAGGAACTACTGCTCCCAGTTACCTAAAAGTTTTATGGCTTATTTATTATATTTCCTAATATTTACTGAAATGAGCTTTTTGTGATAAATTAAGATAAAAAAATTCGCAAAATTTTTTGCGTGAGAAAAGTGCTAAATTTTACTATGCCTAATAAAATAGGCTATAAATTAGTCTAAAATTTCAAATGTTTCAAAAGCTCATTTCAGTATAATCAGATAGGTGTACTTTAATTACACAAAAAATTTCAAGAGTATATCTACAGCAGAGTTTGAGAAAAGGTACATCGAAAATGGTCAATTTAACATTGTCGTTATAGGGGGTTCAGACACCCCTTAAGTCAATACTAAATACCTAAATACTGGTTAAACTGACATAGACACAGATTATTCTGATTGTTCTTCTGAAATTACCGGAAGTTTTAAATTTAAAATAATAACCAAAATATGTCTTTATTGGTTCAGAAACAGACTGATTTATTTACTTCTTTTTTTGTACCAAATTCTTGATGAGGATGTAACGGAAGATGTAAATTTTTTCCTTCGTTTTTGGTTCGGGAGTATTTTTCCCAATTTTTCTTGCAGTCTGTTACTCTGTTTCTGGTATTTGGTTTTTACGTATATTTATTCCGAAATGAATGCAGGATGACTTTTTAGTGTATTATTTTTTAACTTATTTTAATTTTAATTCTTTTATATACATAGATGATGCTACATACTAGAAACACACAGTCTAAATAATATTAATATGTAAAAAATATAATTCTATTTGTCGCTAATTTTTTTTAAAATCCTTTCTACTAGAATTACTTGAACTCGATATCATCAACACTTAAACGCAGTATAAAAAAATTTAATTTCCTCTTTGTTGAAGCAGATATGTTATTTTGATTTCATATGATATTTTAGATTTCTCGTTGTCCTAATACATGTTCTATGTTTAATAAGAAAGTAAAACGAAAATAGTCTCTTTCAGAAATAAAAAATGTTTCTTTTAGAGCAATCTTGATTATATATACATAAGTATCAAACGCAAGAGAGAAACGAGCAAATTTTAAGATAAATCGAAAAGTTAAATTTTCATAACACGTATTTAAAGCGTTTTGAATAGCTTCATTTAATATTTAAATGAAACCGCTTAGGTTTAAATAAACTGTGAATTACAGACCACTTGATAAAACATAAGTGAATTATTAACCTCAGATTAAATTAAAAGGCAACTTTCATAAAATGAAGTGATAGTTTTAGCTTATGAATACTGCATTAAAATTAAGATTTCACAAATGTTACGGTCGTCGTTTGTACTTGCATAACAAATATCAGGTTTGAAAAAATGAATATATTATCGCATTTAATATTTAAAAAGTTCAGGATGTGTTTTTTTTACTATCTCAGCATGATTTATTACGGCTTTGCTTCGATCTTTGAGAAACAGAGATTTAAAATCTGTAGCTCTGCTAATACTGTAAGCTGTTGCTTAGGACCATGAAATTAGTTTTCCAAAACGTGTAAAATATATAATTCATTCGTTCGAAACATTATTTTATCGAAATGTGAGGTTAATATTTTTCTGGAAAAATAAGAATACATGATGCTAAAAAAATCTTTATGAAATCTTACATGCATTGCATTACCTTAATTGTAATTTTTATAACTGCGAATTTGGTTCACAGCTTAGTAATTCTTGAATGAATATGTTAAATTATATGCAGCTTACTGCGTTTTCATTTGAGAAAATGAATTTCATATGATTAGAAACTCAAGAACAGGTTAATACTGCGATTTTGGGCAAATAATATCTACATTTATTTTTTGGGGTAATTCAATATAATTCCTAAAATCTTTTAAATAACCAGTTTAGAAGCATTCGGTGGAAACTTTGTTTAGTAAAATTATTATGATAAAGGAAGTCTCATGAAAATTATAAACATTGTGCCCTCTGACAGTGATGAGAATATCTACATTTAAATATAGTTAATTTATTTTTCGTTACTTTAGGATTATCTCGTCAACCATTTTTGTACTTTGGAATTATCCCGTCGACCATTTTCGCCAACCCGATATTATCTCCAAAAGATCGCTTCTGCGCCAGTAACCGCAAATAACTGTGTAAACCTTGACTACGCGATATAGTTTTCTTTAGCATGTTGAAATGTACTGCTTTTTTTTCCCTCTGTTGCAAAATGATTCGAATTTGGGATTTGCCTCACACCGAAGAGAGCGCAGTGACGCATTTTCAAGAATATGGAATCATTTCTTTTAAGAAAATGTGCTTTAATGGCCGCGGTATGACGTTGTATATCAAAACTGATAAGCAGTGGCAGTGCAATATAAAGCGAGCTATTCGAAAAAGCTTGTGGTTGGAGGGCTCAAAACTCTTGTTTCTGACTGCCCTTCGATTTATTTACTGCTGGTCCCAAGAATTAACATCAATTGAATGGGAAGCAAAATAGCTGGTTTTACTTATGGAAAGTCCCGTCGACCACAAGAGATGGCGCCAATTGCGACAACCCTCCCCAAAAAAATTACTAAATGCAAGAAAAAACGTTCTATTCTTATTTTTCTTTCAAATTTATTGTACTGCCCTTTATTTATATTTAATTTTTCATTAAAAATTTCCATTATCTTTTGCCATAATATCTCCATATCGTGACCATTAACGCAATTTTTGACGCCGGTAAGATTCCATAACTTTGGAACTATTGAACAGCACTGCTCTTCTACATTTACCTTAAATGTGTGCTCTTCTGTAGTAGGCAGGTTCCAAGTTTTAATCATTTTTGATTTCAGAAATGCGAGATAGAGGGAAAAAAGGAGTCTTCACTGAAGAATAATAACTAACACGTGTAATCAAGGTTACATCAGACCCAGCTAGACCGTGTTTGAAGAAGACTTTTCCATTTTTGGCGAAAGATCGAGTAGTTTGGCGTGTTTTCTTTAATAGGCAAAAATGGTTGACGGGTTTTTACCTAATTACTTCGCTAGATTTAACAAGGAAGACAATTGTTGATTGAAACAATTATATTAGGGAAGTATGCATTTGCACTCATAGCCTTCTACAACGTGAACAAATAGGAAGTCCGAACAAAATTGTAGAGAGAGATGAGAGCCTTTTCACAAAGCGCAGAAACCAAGTCGGTCATATTATTCCATAGCAATGGGTATTTGGGAGACTCTGCAGAGAGACCAACGAGTGTTTCATCTTAAAGTTTCCCAGTCGAAACGCAGTAACTCTAGACATAACGAACACAGGAGATAATAAGCGCACAAATCTACTAAAACTTTCAATTTAGTCTGCCTTTTACAAAAATATACAATAAAAACATACATTTGCATGTCAAAAACTTATTGGCAAAGTTCTTTTATACAAATTGTATTATGTTGAGGTCCCGTGTTTAGACCTGATAACAAACCCTGTTTGTATAAAGTCTGCAGTGCTACTTCAGAACTTTTAAAATGTTATTTTGCTGATACTGTGATTAAATGGCTTCGAAGTCGAAGGAGTTGGATATTCAGCACAGAAATAAAGGTTTAACTTAACATACGATAGGCAAACAACTGAATATAAGCTTATTTACTGTTAGAAGTGTCGTAAAAAAGTTCAACGAGACGGGATCGACGCAAAATTAAATTAGAAGTGGACGGCCTCGAATATTTTCCGCAAGGGAAAACGTGGCATTATCAAAGTGATTAAAAACCCTAAAATAAGTACACTCAATTAGTCAGAGTTGTTGCTAATACTTCGCATAAAATGTTTAGTGTACAGACTATACGGAATATTTTATGTGAAGGGAGTTATTATGGAAACACAGCTAGAAAGAAACCTTTCTTTTCAAAATAAACAGCAGAAAAAGATTAGATTATGCAAAGTCTCGTGTTAATTTATGACCGGAGTTTTGCAATACAGTTGGTTTCTCTGACGATTCTACGAATTGATGAAGCACACAATGAAACACCTGTAGCTATTGACCACAGTGCTGCCAATTGTCTAGAGGAAGCTGTACGGTCCGTCCGCGCCATGCGGACCAGGTGTCTATCATCGCGAGCTGACTTCACATTTCGGGGTCCACTCCCGGATTTCCGAGTTGTTCGACACTCGTCCGTCCACTGCTTCCAAACGCGCATCACTGTGCTGCTGTTACGCTGCACACGAGAGGCTACTGCACGATACGACAATCCAGCTTCACGAAGGCCGATGATTCTCCCTCGTTCAAACTCTGTAAGTTGTTCAAATCTCGCTCTCTTTCGTCGACGAGGCATAAGTACAGATTGAGTTAACGTTTACCACTAGCAGATAACCACCGATAACCATACACGCCTCGCTACAGCCGTCTATTTATTCGGATCCATCAGCCGTTTAGAGGGCGCTGCTCAGCATACGCATGCGCTACGGATTTGCAATTCTAATCATTTGCATATCATGCGCTACTTTGCATTTCCTGAAAATTTCAGCTCACTCGCGTAAGTCCTTCATGGTGTTGCAATTTTCACAAACGTGAGTGTAATTTCATTGTAACACCTGATATTGTAACTAAAACGAGAGTTTTGCTGAAAATGTTAATTGCTTTCCCTGCCCCTCATAGAGTTAAAGAATGTTTCGTTGAGGCTATTAATACAGTCTTTAATCGACTCTATCCTGAGGACCGTATGGAGGATTTTGTTACGAATAAACTAAATGGCTCTCTTTTTAATCCGCAAAACCTTGTCTTGCAAAACTTGGAATTTTTTGAGATCTTCAACAGCGCCATTATCCCAGCAGGTGAGCCATACCTTATAATCGGTCGGATGACCGACACGTAAAGTCTCCTATTTAAGTTTAAAGAAAGTTACTCACTTTTTGAGGAAGAGAAAAGTCTGATAGTCACACCAAACGCTTTACTGTACACCGTAGAAAGGCATCCACGAAGTCATCTCTCTTCTTAAGCAGATACTCCTCGAGACTTTGACGTAATCACGCAAACCAACCAACCAAATCATCTGCTGATTTAGTCACCCGATGCTTCTTTAAAATATATGGTCAACGCTAAAATATTTTAAAGCTGAGAATTTCAGGCATTTATTTTTCATTTTGAGAAATTTCTGTTACAGAATGCATTGTGCTAGCGAAATTATTTCTATTCATTTTTTATATTGAAAGGACTCTAGAGTTGTTTTCTGTGCTTCATAAAAATCCTGCAGTTAAGTTCTTCATATGTTTTCTTCAATGCTCTTCCGTGTTTGCTATGCTTATTGTTCCAATATAACTCCTTCGTTTTCTTTGAAACTCTTGACAAGATTCAGAGATGAAAAAGCTGCCAGTTATTATATTTCGTCGGTGTTGGATAATGTACCGCTAATCGAAGAAAAACATTTTCACTTACGTTTAGGTAACTTGCTTGGGAGTCATCTTTTCTGAAATAAAGAAATGCATTACTTACATACTTCGAACTGACATCTGATTACGATACAAATTATGAATTAGAGTTTATGAGTTTTTTTTAAAGCCTACCTCTGAATTAATTATTTACACTGTTATGTATTCAGAAAAAGACTGATGTATTTGTTCCTTTTGTTGCGGAAACCTCCTGATGACCAAGCGGTAAGAGATGTAAATTACTTATTATATTTCCTTTTTCTCTTGCTTTCTTTACATTTTATTTACCTGTTTATCACCTTTCATGCAATTAATCGCTATATTTGTTATTATCGCATATGATTTGTTCCGAAGTGAAAATGCTGTGGGTTTAAGAGGTTTTATTCGATTTATTTTTCATCATATACACTCACTTCCAAAAGTTAAGCACAAAGAGGAAAATGCTAATTTCTGAAAGCCAACCAGAATTGAAGAGGATGCAATTCGCTGCAGAGGTAGATGGAAGCATGCAAATACTCGTATGTTAGGTAACAGCCAATCGCGCGTTCATGTCAAAAAATATGCAAAAAAGGCAGTCTTATAAGAAGCCAGCTTTATGAAGGGTTACAGAAGTGGATTGTAAGTGCTGATAGAAGTGTTTAAAACTTTCGTACAATTCGTTTTCAAGATGTACGTGTTTCTATGACTTCCAGAAGACGAATGGAAGATTCTGAGCGCTGGCGTGCTGTGGGTGCATTGAAGCAGGACAGTCGATCACAGATGTTGCTCTTTTCTTCGGCGTTCATCATTCTGTAATATCGCGTTTATGGAAACAATTTCAAACCACACAGACAGTTGTTCGAACGCCTGTAGCCAAACGCCCAAGGGTTACAACACCCGCGGAAGATCGATGTATTGCTATTGTAGCCATTTATTGTTGTTTAGTTACTAGGCGTTTTGCACGAGTTGAATGACAACCCAATTTCAACCCACACCGAGATGCAAAAAATAAAATAGTGTGTCAGCGAAGCTGTTTTTTCCCCAAGTGTTAACTAATTACACGTCATGAGCTGTGTCACATGCCAGAAATGTAAATAAGTAAATTTCGTGGCAGCTGAATATTTAAATAGTATAAGATCTGATTTTCCAAATGAAATTTTAGAAGCAGATTTGTTAGGACCTTAGCCGAGAAGTCAGTAAATGGAACAAGTTATTCGATAGTAAATGCTAGCCATTATTCTAAGTTGTATGAAATAAGACCATTACGTTATGCTTCCGCTAGTGTCATAGCAAATGCGCTGTTAAGGAAAGACATTTAAAATATGGAACTTCACTAACGAATAAAAAATGTTGCGGTCCATTAAGAGAAAGGTAGTTTGGTACTGTTATGGGATCGGATTCAGAAATGTATGGATGTATGCGCGTGTGTTCGTACGTATGTGCATGTGTATACACACGTATACATTCATGCTTACGTATGTACATGCATAAATGAACACATACATCTTAACATACATACATTGCTGAATCCGGTCCTAATAGCAGAACATTACCGATAATTTCTCTTAATGGATTACAGTTCGTA
Organism: Stegodyphus mimosarum; assembly: GCA_000611955.2. Taxonomy (NCBI): domain Eukaryota; kingdom Metazoa; phylum Arthropoda; class Arachnida; order Araneae; family Eresidae; genus Stegodyphus; species Stegodyphus mimosarum. The sequence continues at coordinate 126,273 of KK114673.1, forward strand.
ACTAACCTTTTCCTCTTAATGGACCTCAATTTCTATATATATATATATATATATTGTTTTGAGAAGTTGTGCACAGACCTGAGCATAAAATACATGAAAAAGGCCCTGTATAGCTAGATCGCACGCAAATACTGCCGAGCGCGTAAACATAAATCTAAAAAATTAAACTAAGCTAGGCCGCGCAATAGGGATTAGACTGCCAAGGCCAGCAGTGCCTTGAAATACTTTCTAGACCGTGGGCCCCGGATTGCGTGAGCATATGCGACCGAGAAGTGGTCACCTTGTCGCAGGACCCCTGCGTTAAGTACCCAAGTGAACTTGATGCTCATTTAATCGACCCACTCAAGGGATGAAAGGCCGAGTCAGCCTTGCCCAACCCGAGGATCGAACCCCGGACCTGTGGTGTTGCTGCGCGACGCGCTAGCCATTGCGCTACAGGGGCTTAAACATAAATATTTTTTTCCCAATTGCGGGCCTCCAGCCGAGGCCACCTTTACCTCCTATGAAGGGACGGACTGTTACAACCATGCGTTCTCCTGGATTCGAACTCAGGCCCTTTGGTATCGCAGTCGGCTGCCCTAACCACTATACCGACTAGGCGGCTTAAACATAAAGATAGCACAGATAATTCGTTGTTACGTGAGAAAATATCACAGCATTTGGGATTTGTACAGCGAAAAATGAGCGTATGCAGTGTGATCTGCGAACCATGAAACAAGAGAAAATTTTCGGCGGAATAATTTCTATGCCGAATGATAATTACGCCCTTAGAAAAGTTACTTTTTGCATGCGTGACAGAAAATCAGAGTTTCAACAAAAAGACATTCAGAAGTTAATTGATGAGGCGCTCAAATTATCGGATAAGGTTAGGGACATTCAAATATTGTATTATGGTAAAAGACAGATGAGGTAGACACTAAAAGACCATGTCGTTTTCAGAAGCGCTGAATATAAAGTTAGGAACACAACGGTTGTGGGTAAATTTAGGACGCTTTTTAACTAAATAATATGGGTAAAAATAAAAAGTTGCACTGTAATGAAGGCTTTGTTGCAAAATAAATGTGTCGTATTGAAATGGAATATATTACTGTGTTCAAGTGCTGCATCTTTTTTCTTTTAGGTTAAACTGAAAGAATGCATTATGCAAGATTTTAGTAAACTTAATTAAAAAAAATAAATAGAAAAAAAGGAATAAAATTTATTTAAAGAGACTAAGTATTAGAATCTGGGGTTTAATATTCACAGAAGACTTTTCAAAGCTTTTCTATGGCAGTAGTGAATCTGGCACTTGTCTGACAATTAAACTTGCACAAGACCACGAAATTTATCATGGCAAAGACTGAAAAATTGCTCCTGTCGTTGGCAAGAGCCTTGAGCACCATACAGGTGAGAGTGCAAATTTGGTCAGTTTCGCCACCAATTTTGATGGAGAGCTACCCCGGGTAAGGGAGAGGTCCAAGGGTTTCCCATCCCTCTTTTCCTACCCTAACCTCTCGAGAGGACTTTCGGCTCGCCGCATGTTTAGAGCGCTCCCATGCCGCACAGGTAGTACGCATTATGTCCATTAAGTATCACCACTGTTATGCTTGTATAATATTTAGAGTGCCTCATGCCGCAGAGACATTATATTTGACCCTAGAAGGCATGGATGTTTGTATACATTTACAAACTTTCATCTCTTCTCTGGGTTGAACGGTACGGGGGTCAGCGTCGTTAACCACTATCCCATGTTTTCGGCTACCCTCTATACCATCGCTATCCACTATCCACTTTTCAGCTATCCACTATCCACTTTTCAGCTATCCACTATCCACTTTTCAGCTATCCACTATCCCATCTTTTTAGCTACCCGCTATCCCATCTTTTCGGCTACCCACTATCCCATCGCTATCCACTATCCACTTTTCGGCGATGAAAACAACCTGTTGGTGACGCTGATGCTGGTCATGCTGAGATCCCTTAGATTATGCCTTAGATTGCTATTAGTTCCTGTTTTGGCAAGTGGGTGTTTGGAATTCTGCCGCTGTTTAGCCAGTCTTAGAAGTTAGATTCAGTTTCAGATTCTAGTTAAATTAGATTCAATTTCTTGCCTTTTTATTCTTTGTGAAAGGAACTCAGTAAACCAGGTCTAAGTTAATTTAATAAATTTGTGATTGTTATTTAATAAGCACTCACAATTTAGTTTTAATTCTGTCTCTCTCTGTTTGATAGTTAGATATTTTACAGGGTATGATTCAGCTCACAGAACAGCTGTAACTGTTTACTAATGCTATATGGATATAGCTAAATTATTTGATGGCTCACCAGCGGCAGAGCGGTAAAGTTGCTGAACAATGGTAATTTCGACCTGGGTTCGTGATTCCTGATGAACAGCTTGAGCGCATGGCCATTTTTGTGGTTTTCCTCATGTGTAACGTGTTTACGAGCTAATTTCTCTCAGAAATCTTCCGCGAAGGCAACACTTCCCCTTAGACTGTTAGCCCTAGTAATATGCTTTGCACATAATTAACTAAACCTAACCAAACGAAAGTTATTTGGATGTAAGATTAAGTTATGTGGAAACCACAACACGTGTTAGAAAGTACTGTAATGCATTTCATCAAAAACATATACTATATTAGGTGAATTTGTAGTTGCGTATCTTCAATTTAAAGAACATCCCTATACGTAAGGAACTTTTTTTCATTGGCATTGCTTTTTCATTTTTTTTTTAGAAAAGACAGTCTCTGTTTTTCTAAATTAATGTAGCATTAACGTAACTCTGAGTTTATTTTTGCCAACATCGCTCATCGTTGGAAATACGCTCTTCGTTCGAACTATTGGGACACGCTTTGTCTCCTGCATTTAATGCAAAATAGATAAAAGGCTGGCTCTGCTCGCAAAATCCTAGGTTAAAAAAATAAATTATTTTTTAACTTATTATTTCAGCCTTGTTTTTGTTAGCTGAGACTGATGGAGGAAAAAGAAGCTAAGGAATTTTTTTCTTAAATTATAGATTATTTTTGTTGCCTTGAGTCGACTTTTAAAAATTTGCTTTTCAAGTCCATAATTTATTTTTTTACTTACATATTGTGACATAAGCACAGAGAGCGAGTACATAAGAACATAAAAACGTATTTACTCTGGAAATGAAGGAAGACTTGATGAGATTTTTTTTCTTTATTTATTTGTCTTCTTTTTATAATAATATTAAAAAATTCCATTATTACTTTTTTTTACATTTTTTTAAAAGAGTAGTGAAAAACATTAATCTACGTTTCGTTATTTTTAATTCGAGAATTTAACTAGACCCGTGACTTTTTTTTAAAAACTGACATAGTTATTTTACTTCTGAGGGTCTTTTTTACAGACAGAGTAAAATAAAAATAGTCTGAATGAAAAAGAGTATCATGAATTATAATTATCTTAGAAATATATCCCAGTAGTCTAACTAAATTATTCATAAATATTCTGCGTCATTATTCTTATTGCGTCGAGAACTGATTAGAATTCAGCAGTGCGAATAAAATTCATTGATTAACTCATATTCGATGCATGATATTTATTTTCAGCGAAATTCAGCGTTAGTATTAATCTTAAATAGTACAGAAAAAAAAACATTCAATGTACATGTTGTTTTCTGTACATTTAACATGTAGCAATTGAATTTCAAATAGTGAAGAAAAACATGTAAGTTAAAATAGTTCTAAAACAAAACTTGATTTTCCCACTGAAAACAAGAAACAAATTAATTATATGTATGTTTATTCACACAAAAACTGAAATTTGCTGGATGCTCCCAGGGTTTCTAAATGCTCTCTAAATGGATAGTGTTATACAAGCATTGTAGTTTCGTATTTGATTGATTATAAGATTGTTAGCGAGGAAGTTGGTAAAAATAGATGAGAAACACGCCAAAGTGAAACATAAAATTAGAAAAGCAACAACCTGGTGCTTAGCGTAGATTTCGTCAAGAACTCAATCGGTTTCGAGGGCAAATAATGCCCTCGTTTTGCCCTCGAAGTCGATTGCCCTCCATATGATTGAGTTCTGCGTTAATTCTATGCCAAACAAAAGGTTGGAACATAAATGGTTAGATAGATTCAAAAAGTTTCATGACCCTTGTCAATGAACTTCTACGTATGGTCCTTCGTCGCACGGAGAATATCAAGTCGATATTCAATTTCACGCCAGATACAGGCAAGCATGTCGGCATCCACAGATGCTATTGCGGTTGTCATTCTGGCTTTTAGGTCATCCATGTTCGACACTCTCCTCCTGTAAACGTTGTCCTTTACAAATCCCCAAAGGAAAAAGTCCAGCGGCGTTGTATCAGGTGATCTGGGTGGCCAAGGAATTGGACCTCCTCGTCCAATCCATCTTCCTTTAAAATGGTCATTCAAAGAACTACGAACGATGGTACCCCAATGAGGTGGTGCACCATCTTGTTGCAAAAAGACATGTGGCTGAAGCTCTTCTAGTTGTGGAAATACGAAGTTTTCCAACGTGATCTTCTAGTTGAAATACGAAGTTTTCCAACGTGTCTAAGTATACGACTGATGAGACGTCTTTTTTGTAAGAAAGAAAGGCCCAATGACTCGGTCGTGCATTAGTCCACACCACACATTAACCTTTGGGGAATCCCTTTGAGCCTCACGGTATTCATGGGGGTTTTCAGATCCCCATATGCGCACATTATGGCGATTACCAATGCCAGAAAGATGAAAGGATGCTTCGTCGAAGAACATTATGCGCTTCAAAAATTCAGCATCATCTTCTATCCTCCTTAGCGTATCTGCTGCAAACGCCATCCTCCTAGGCCTATAATAATAGGCAATAGTTGCCAAAACCAAAAGAGAGAAAAATGCAATTATTAAGCAGATGATATTTAGAAACGTACAGCTATTTTGACTGGAAAAGGAAATTATCTGAAATTAACCGCACGCGCCGACGATATTTACAAAAGTAAAGATATTCAAACCTGAAAAGGAAAATATATGTTATTCCATCAATAAATGCCATAAGTTTGTTGATACCTTCATTATTTTATGAGTTATTAAACATCAAATGGGTCCGGGACTTTATAAACACCTTGTATATTCATGATTGGCTATGTATCAAGGACAATGGTATTTTTAAGTGAAGCTTATGGCTGAAGCTTTTAACTATATCACTGTGGAATTTCAATAGTTCACGCTTATGTTTGGATGCAAAAAAACAAAAATTTCAACTTTTGAAAATTCCGCATTTTCAGTTTATGTGTTTAATGTGTGTAAATAATTAATTTATTCCCGGCTTTTCAGGCTAAATTCCGACTTAAGTATACTATTTTTTATAGTCGGATTTTTATTTTGCTAATTAAGAAAACTTGCTTACATCGCAACTAATGGGGATATATTCCCAAAAATAGCCATAGTAAAGAATTTTCTGACGTTAAAAAAGAAAATTTGGTAAAAAAAAATTAAAAGAGAAATTTTCTTTTAATGAATCTAAAACTTCAATTCATGCATTGCTAGTTAAAAAAAGAGAAAAAATGCTCATGTGATTTTATTTTTACAAACCTCGGCACTTTTGCATAACTTGAAACAGAGCATCGAGTTATATAAAGAATCCAGATGCTATTTTAGAAAACATCTGATGTGGGGTCAGGTTATGTATGCTAGAGTTGTACTACAGATCTAATACATATTCTAATTCGCGCTTTCGAGAAGTGGGAACGAAATTTTAAGTTCGTGGATCTGTACTTGAACAGGACAAGAAATGCCCACGCCTCTATTTTTTAAATTTGTTTTTTGATTGACTTTTTTGTTTTTTGGTTGACTGTAAATGTAGCGATAATAATACTGCTTATTACTTTTACTAAAGCATCATTGTTCATAAGCAGCCGGTATATATTACAAATTACATAAATTTTAACTCGTATCCGTGTGTTATATTATTAAACAATATGATCAAAACTTAAATTTATAAAACCAGCATTTTAAACAAAACATTTATAATCTGAAGAGAAATTAAAGTGTATGTAAAAGACACGGAATGGCAGCAAAGGAATTCAAATGTCATATCCTCAGGGCATTGACAATATTTGTCGATTCACGCGGATTGTAAACTCATGATAATATAACGTTACGTAATGCAGGAGTTCACAAAAGTCGAAATTATTTTGCAAATTATTTTTAAAATCAAGATAACACTTCTAAATTTTATATTAGAAGAAGCTTCATACAGCCTTAGAATATATACAGGGTGGTCTGCTAATGTGGCTACAAACTCGGAGGGCTGACAGTAGACATCAGGGCAGCAATAATTGTAATTGAAAATGCTGTCTCAGGCTATGTTTACTCAGTTGACATCACGAAAATAAGGGAGATGTGACATCAAAAAGAAATGGAATGCTGATGCTGATTGACCATTCATTTACGAACGAGGAAACCATTGTCTTACGGTGAAGAAAGCTGCAGTGTATATGTTACTGTGAAAGACCGAAATTGGAGAATGTCGACTTTCACCGGAGAATGTCAACATTCACCAAATACGTCGGTGAAAGATCGAATATAACATTGCATTCTTGTACATTCGGACCCTCACCGGTGTATGTCGACAATCACAGATATGCTCTGGTGAAGGTCGAAAAGAGAGGAATAGACAAAGAGGCTGTTTCCCATAAATGCAGTTGTAAAAAAGCAAGGTTTTGTTCAATTCAAAGTGTCATAATAGTTTAAGTTGTTGCAATGAATCAGATTTGAATCACATAATTTAGTAAGTTTTTTTTATTACTATTATTTTATTTTCTCATTTACTACCTACTGTATAATTAGGTAAGTTTTTTAATTTCTATTATTTTCCTTTCTCATTTTGAATGTATTGTGTGTTTTAAGCACTTGTGTGTTTTTTCGCGACTGAATGACGGAGAAGAAAATATAATATTCTCATATATTCAACATTCACCATTAGTACATGGTGGATGTCGACATTCACCGGTGTAAGTCAGAAATAAGAGTATTTGGAAAATATTTCGGATATACACCAAGCGACTATGTGAATGTTGACATTCACCTGTGAAAGTCGACATTCTCCAGATTTCGGTGTTTCACCGTAATATATATATAGTATAGCTGATGTACACTGCGAAAAAAAATGGGACAGTTCCATATCTCCCGTTCAACCGGTCAGATTGATGAAATTCAACTTACGTTTTTCATGTCTCGAAAGCGCGACTTAGAATATGCATTAGGTTTACATACAGCAGTGTTATAATAGAGATATTTTGACACAAAATCGGACTTTTTCTGAAATGACATACCAATTGTTTTCCATATTTCGATTATACGACGCAAACTATGCCAAACTGCCAAGTTTTGTAAAAATCTCGCGAGTAGTTTCTGAGAAAAAATAACTCCCAAAATTTTGGCTCCTCAATGTTAATTGAATTTTATATATACTTATTAATATCTTTTTTTATAATTCGAAATTTGGGCTTAATCTAAATATAATTCGCATATTCTTACGATTTATTTTTTAAATATTTTTTATAAATTTTTTGAAAAACATTTTGTATTTTAACCTATAACATATATTTTTTTTATATTTTTTAACATCATCTTAAAGTTTATGTACTTCTAGGCATACTTGCAATAGATTGGAGGTCCCTAATCAAAATTTTCTAATATATGCTTGAATTTATATATTGGCGGGTTTTGAAATACGACGTATTCGTTATAAGCGATTATAATGTCAAATATGGTTTACGCACGACGTTAAAATTATTTGAAAGTAATGAACGTGACCTTTTTCCCCGATCGTGTACAATGAAAAAAAAATCTGATGTGTACACCACATGACTTCTTTGTACGGAAAATGAAGTTATGCGCATTTTTTCTTGACGCTGTGCCAGTAGGTTCAGTTAACAGCGTTACATCCCATTCATTATATGACTCAGGAAATACAGAAAAAATTATATCATCTGAAGAATTATCTAATCGTTGCCACCTTTTCTATTCAAATACTATAATAAATCTTAAACGATGAAAATTATTTAAAGAACTTAAACAAAGAAAGATTTTCACAGACGATTCAGATTCAGTATTTCTCATTCAATTAATTCAGTTCTCACTTCGCGTCAAGACTACATAAAATCTCAAAATATATACATTAAATATATAACTGCTTAGAATACTGATGGCTTCGGCTATATCTTTTATTTAAGCATTAATTAAATTTTAATTCTTATTAATTTGAGTTCAAGCTTAAGTGAGGGCTTTGCTTTACGCTCTGATATAGGAGCCGACGGTTTATATCCTTATTTTGAGAAATAAAGGGTAATCAAGCCTTCTTGATTCTTACATCTCTGTTCAAGCACTTAGGAGGTGTTGGAAGTCAAAAATCTTCAAAAAATATTGATTTGGAATTTTTGCATTTTCAAATTCTCTATACGTTTAGCTTTCTAAAAATACTATACTTTAATCTCTATGAAAATTAGAACTTTAAAAAATCTAGTTTTATTTTATGATCTATAATGCTTTGATAAATGAGGAATTTTACATAAAAACGCGTTTTTCTCCAAACGTGAATTTTTTATACTCGATGTACCTTTTCTCAGGAACTACTGCTCCCAGGTACCTACAATTTTTATGGCTTATTTATTATATTTTCTAATATTTACTAAAATGAGCTTTTTGTGATAAATTAAGATACAAATTTTTTTGCGTGAGAAAAGTGCTAAATTTTAGTATGCCTAATAAAATAGTCTATAAATTAGTCTAAAATTCAAAATGTTTCAAAAGCTCATTTCAGTATAATCAGATAGGTATACGTTAATTACCCAAAAAATTTCAAGAGTATATCTACAGCAGATTTTGAGAAAAGGTACATCGAAAATGGCCAATTTAACATTGTCGGTATAGGGGGTTTTGACACCCCTCAAGCGATTATTCGCTTATCGGTGTACAAAGTTCCTCACACTGAACTGTGAAATAAAAGGGTGAAACCTTGCAAATTTTGAATGCCATTTTGTTGAAACTCTGGTTTTCTGTCATGCACAGAAGAAAATGACTTATCTAAAGTGCTATTATCACTCAGCCCAGAAATAATTCTGCCAGATATTTTAAATTTGTTTTATGTTTCGCAGATCGTAGGGCATACGCTAATCCTTCAATGTTCAAATTCCATACGCGATGATATTATCTCGCATAAGAACGAATTATTTGTATTATGTTTATTTTTACGCACCAGCATTATTTCAATGAGGTTTATGCCGTTTCATTTTCACGTATTTTATGTCGACGTCTGTACACAACGTGTTCAAAATTTAGTTAAAACTGTGGAAAGATCATTGTAAAAAAAAGGTACTGCCCGCGATGTGGTACACACCAATGTAATGCACTGCAAGCAACGCCTGGCAGATTCTTGTGAGCGCTGTGGAGTGTAATTATCTGGATAACTAGCGTGCTTGGATAACACCCGCATTGTCAACGGTTAAAAAATGGGTGTCCACCTCTCTGGACCATATCCATATATCCATAGAAATTGCCGTTCTTTAACAGAAATTACTTTTAGTGTAGCTCCATATTTTGAGGCATACTTTTTGTATCAAATAATCATCTGTTATTTAATAAAATTCTGTCCTATCCTTAAATTCCTATCTCATTCACTGTTTGAAACTTCCTTGGGTAACTTAAATATCTGTCTAAACTTTGATTGATACTGCAATTCCTTAATCAACGTTTCCCTAGAATAAAAAATGACAGATGTTAAAATGTTGCAGTTTACTTTGCCATTGTTTTTTCTGTAACGCTATTCATGACAAAACATCGGCTTGTCAAGTTTCCAGGGCAGTAATGAAACCTCAGATCGAATTCATGTACTTTCAACAAACACCTAATCATTCTTTGCATTATGTATTTTCCGTTTTCCAGTTTCTTTAGAACCTAGTGATCGGTGAACATTTCAACTTCATTCTCCATGAAAGAAAATTTAAATTTCTTCACTGCATATTCACGTATTAGGGTTTTCGTTCAGTCATGGATTTACTTATATTCTTCCGAAGTAGGTTATCAAGTGGCTCTTTACGTATGATGATTTCCTGTAGTTGAGTTTATTTAAGCACCCGACGGCTATCTGTCTAAGGTGAGAGGTGCCTTCGTGGAGGACTTTCTAACGGCAACTGACGTAACGCATAGGGGAAAAACACGAAATCGTCCGCTAATATTCGAACGGCAGATCAAATCGCCAGTGTTCAGCGACTTTACCGCTTGGCCGTAGGATGGCTGAAGTTTTAATTCGTAGTTGGAATTCATGTCTTTTGAATATTTTGTGGACATATGATTTTAGGAAGCTCGTTAGAAAATTATCAAATATGCAATAAAGAAAACCTTTATTGGTACACTGCAGTTTAGCAGACGTTATTGTTTAATGTGGTTTTATGTCAATATTAACTACCTGTTTGTGTTTTTATTTATTAATCAAATTATATTTTAAAAATGATATGGTTTATATTCCATCTGTTTTGATATACCACAGATTCAAAGAAAACGTCAACGTTATAAGAAAACAGATTGAATTATTATATTCGACGCTGTGCAATTACTTTGATGAACTACTGCTGCATAAAGTTTATGTTTACTAATATTTCCTTCATGTCTTACGTCTACAGGTTTTGCGTCTAATATTTCCTTTATGTCTTGCCTCTTAATATTTCCTTCATGTTTTGCGTCTAATATTTCCCTCATGTAGATATATTTTCTATTTCCTCAGAATGGAAAATCTGTAAAATGAAGGAAGTAAACACCTCGAAGAAAACTACTAAATTTTTTAAGTAAATAAAGGAAACAAAGAATGAAAGAAAAAAAAAGAATTTATACTAAGTTCTTGTGATCGCTGCTCACACTGACGAATACTCCGCGTTATCTGATTTTAATTGTCTTGTGGAAAAATATTGGCCAGCACACAGCCTAATGACCAAGCGGGCAACTGGCCGATATTTGATGTGTTAAAAATAGTAAATTCAAAACTAAAACCGCAATTTTCATCTATATATATCTAATGCAACAAATAACCACAGTTTTCTAGCTTTTACAAGTTTGTAAGCAGGTGATAATATAAACACACGGTATGAAAATTTTACAATTACACAAAATATGGAAACTCATTTGAAAATCATTGACGAGTTATTTTTACTATCATCACTTCCTCTAACAACGAACGAAATTTCTTTATTTAACTTTAATTTAACTTATAATTGTTACTTGATCTTCTAAGCTTAAACAGTAAGAATGTAAAAAATCAAAGCATAAAATTACACTCATGAAATTTTGATAAAAAGTAATAGATGGGAAAATAAATGGACCAATCCAGTTAAAAGAGATTTAAGTTTCTTGTATTTAACTATACCGAAATATGGTAAAAATGGGAAACACGAAATCGTTCGTGTAGCTTACATGGAAAATGTTTCCCATTTTTTTACACTAATATATCTTCATACAATCATTAACGTTATTTTTTTAATTTTAAATAACTTCAATTTTCGGGAGATTACATTCTATTAGAATTGGATCTCAAAGCATGTATGACACAGACATTTTTCTTCCTAACTTTATAATCATACCTAAATGCGGCAAAACGTAATTTACACAGTATAAGCAGAAAACTAGCATTTACCAGTCCCTTCCATGTACCAAGTACAGGAAGCGTTGTAATCGCGAAAAATTTCGGGTATCGTAATTCAACGAAAAATATCCATTTCAGCCGCTCTCGAAACCATTTGAATGACGTTTGTGATGTACAGATGAGTGCCATCTATACGTACTGAGAGAATAAATGATTGTTTTTGCAAAAAAGGACTATCAAGAGGATTTAAAATGGATTCAAAAGACATTTAGGCACCTATGTATCTATCTCGTATAACTGAAGAACGAGTAAACGTAGAAGGTTGAAAATTTGTATATTCCCATATACAAATTTTCAACCTATAACATTTTGTTGGCCGCCTCCCTTTTTCATTGCATTCGGCAGCATCAATTGTATATACACTGACTACCAATAAATATTTGGACACCTATGCAAATGACGATATCTGCGGTCCTAAGGTACGTCACGGACTCCGCCGGTATATATCGTGTAGGAAACAACATCGGCTTTAGTCGCATGCAAGATGCCTCGCAGTTCGGAGCTCTCTGATTTCGAGAAAGGTATTATTATCGGGTATCACAAATGCGGCCGATCTTTAAGGGACATATCTAGCGATATGAAGTACCCAAAATCGGCAGTGGCCTATGTGATTAAGAAGTAGAAGTCAGCGGTGATTGTCGGAAAGTGCCCCGAGTCGGTAGACCAACGAAACTGGGAGATAGACAGACGAGTGCTGTCCAGAGAAATTCGGAAGAACCGCACCCAACCGATGGCCCTCATCCGCGAGGAGTTTCAACAGGCATCCGGGAGTATTGTTTCAATGAATACCATCCGTAAGGAAGCACATCTGCTTGGTTTTCATGGTCGTGCTGCTGCGCATAAGCCTTTGATCACAAAGTCCAACCGCGCTGCTCGGTTAATGTGGTGCAAAGTACATCGAAATTAGACCGTGGATCAGTGGAAACGGGGTCTTTGGAGTGACGAATCAAGGTTCACCCTTTACCGTTCGGATGGCAGGGTCTGGGTCTGGCGTCTACCTGGAAAACGTCTCCTGCCAGAATGCATTGTGCCAACAGTCAAGTTCGGCGGAGGTGGAATTATGGTCAGGGGGTGTTTCTCCTGGCATGGTTTGGGACCCTTGGTCCCCATTCATGGTAAGCTCAACTCCGATGCCTACTGCACTATTTTGGATCACAATGTGCTTCCTACGTTGTGGCAGCTTTACGGGTTGGATCCTGTTACTTTCAGGACGACAATGCCAGTTGTCATGTTTCGACGTTAACCAAAGCTTGGTATGGTGCCAATGGAGTTCATCGAATGGACTGGCCTGCCCAGAGTCCAGACCTGAACCCTATCGAGAACCTCTGGGACGAGTTGCATCTCCGAATTCAAGGGTGCACTACCCGTGGAAAATCGGTGAAGGAAATTCTATGTCTTCTTCAAGCGAAGGGGAAGAAAATACCAATAGCTGTCATACAAAGACTTGTGAAAAATATGCCCCGGAGAGTCCACGATGTAATTACCTCTCGTGGAGGCTCTACCAACTATTGATTTTGAATAAAGTTAGTTTTTCTTTTCTATCACAGGTGTCCAAATATTTATTGGTAGTCAGTGTGTGTATGTATATATATATATATATATTCCCACACTGTTACTTGGCTCGGTGAACATAGTTTGTTTTTTATTTCTACTTCGTTGCACGAAATAAAGAAATTATTGTAATCACGAAATATTCCGGGTACCATATTTCAACGAAAATATCCATTTTGACCGCCATGGAATGCAGTTTAATGATGTTTCTGCATGACATCTGTATGTAAGGACAGAATAAAGGACTTCTTTTTCTCCAAACGAATTATAAAACTGATTTAAATTGGATTCACAAGAGATATGTTCGTGGCGTCTCCACGTACTTGCGTATGTAACGTATATATCTCGCATAACTCAAAAACGAGCAGCCTCAGAATGTTGAAATTGTGTATATGGGACTGCTGTAACATGTAGTTGTGCACCTCATTTTTTGGTTCAAATCGGCGGCACAGAAAACTATATATATATATACCCACTCTGTAACTCCGCTCTGTATGCTTTTTTGCTATTCTTTTATGTTGGTAAATTGTGCAAATTTTTGCTTTAAAAATCATGGAATTATATTACTCTTATCGTCCGGTTTAAGGTTTTATGCCTTTAGTTAATTTGCATGCAATAGATGTAGAGTTATCAGCAATTTAAAATTTGTTTAAGTGCGACTAAACCTATTTTTTGTAACCTTAGCAGCCATATTTTTTTTTACATTTGTAACTTAGCAGACTAGTGAATTAAGTCAGTTTCTGAACCTTCAGTGTCTTCTTGCCTAGTGGGACCAAAAGTAATCATTCAGTTTCATGCACCAAAAAATCTACATTTTCGTCCGCTGTCCGAATTTCTTGTTTTTGGATAGAAACTCTAATTTCAACTATAAAAATTGTTATAACTGTAACTGATGGTTTTTTGTTATTCTAATAATTTCCAATTTTTAATGAAGATATTTCGTGTTCCTATGTTTTGCCTTGCGACGAAATGAGAACTGCTTTCATTGAATGAAAAATCTATCTCTAATGAAATTTGAGACGATAAGTTTACATGAAATGCAGCAAAACTGCGTATAATTTAACAGGCCGTACACGGAAGTCATGTAGTCTCTGCATCAGATTTCTTCTTATATGTTGGTAAATTGTGCATTTTTTTGCTTTAAAAGTGATTGAGTTATGTTGTTCTTATATTAGTCAGTTTCCTTCACCTTCAATGTCAGTTTCTTCACCTTGTAGGCTTTTTCCGAATGGGTCAAAAGTAAAATTTCAGTTTTGTCCACAAAAAAAAAAATCTTATTTTTTGCCCCCGCTCCGAATTGCTTGCTTTTGCGTAGACTCTCTATTTACAAACTCTCTATTTATCTCTAAATAGCGTAGACTCTATTTATCTCTAAAACAAAAGTGTTTTTTTCTTTTAGCTGTATTTGGTGTTTAATGTTTATCCGTATTTTAGAATTTTTAATGAAGATGCTTTAAGTGTTTGTGTATATTTGCTTGCAGCGACCGGAATTAATTGAATGAGAAGTGTATATCTAATGAAATTCGAGGAAATTAGATTAAATGAAATACAGCAAAATATGCATAATTTAATACGGTATACCAGGAAATCATGTGGTGTCCACATCAGATATATTAAAAATGAACTCACTTCCAAAAGTTAAGCACGAAGATGTAAAATGCAAAAAATCAACAAATACTGCTTTGATTGACACAAACTTCGGCAGGAAAGTAGCATATATATTTATGCATAAAACAAAATCAATAATTACATACAGAAATGAAAACAATATTAAATTTTTGTAACTTATCAGATAATGACATACTGGAGACTTAAACAGAATTATGTATAAAGTGAAAATAAACTGCATAAAATGAAAAAAGGACATTAATAGGGTATGTGATCCCTCCTCATCTGTGTACAAAGTTTACACCTTGTGACCATGCTTTCAATGAGGTGGTTAACCGCCGCAGAATTAAGCAATCGCCATTCTTCTTGTAAAGCAGTTTCTAGCTCAATAAAAGTGAAACGTGAAGATACAGCATGGCCGAGAGCATCCCAAAGATTTTAAATGGGATTAAGGTCGAGCGAATATGCTGACCACGTCATACGCGCAGTCCCTTCACTCTCCAAGTAGTCATTGTCAGCTCTACGAGGACGTGCGTTATCGTCCATTAATACAAAAGTACGGCCAACTGCTGCAGCATACAATCTCACAATGGGTACACGTATGTCTTGAAAACAAATTGTACGAAAGTCTTAAACACATTCTGTCAGCACTTACAATCAACTTCTGTAACCCTTCATAAAGCTGGCTCCTTATAAGACTTCATTTTTTGCCTATTTCTTGACATGAAAGCGCGATTGGCTGTTACCTAATGTATACGCATACTTCCATGTACCTCTGCAGCGAATTGCATCCGCTTCAATTCTGATTGGCTTCCGAAAAATAGCATTTACCTCTCCGTGCTTAACTGTTGGAAGTGAGTGTATTTATTCAATACTGATTAATACTTAAATTTTTATGAATTTGTAAGGAAAGAAAAATACAACGTTTTCTCCCTAATTTTTCCTAAATTTTAGAAAATAATAAGATTTCTTTCAGTAATCTTCGAAAGTTAAGCTTTTTAAAAAGCCTTGTTTTAAATATTAAACACATCTGAAGCACTTCAATATTAATATCTTTCGTAAATTATGATCCCTTTAAATGTAAAAACTCTATATTTAATGAGTGCGCTCTTTGAGAACTTCTGACTCTATGAGCATGCAAAACTAGAGTCTGTCACTGTTATTGCTAAATCAACAAGCTTTAGAACTGCCAGCGATCGCCAGAATTTCATTCGGAGACACTATCGCTGAGCAGCGAAACATAGGCTAATTATATCAAGAACCTGCATCGACTAATTTGGTATCCCTATCGTTCTGACGATGCAACAACGACTTAATCAGAGATATCCCTTGAGTGACGTTCTGGATGGTACAGAAATTATTGCGGTGATATACTGTCGCGTTACGCTGAAATTATGTTGGAGCTTTGTTTAGTGACGACACGGAATTTATTCAACTGTCTAATTACTACAGTCGCCATTCATTGGGATATAAATCTATAATACATAAATAGCCTTTGCGTTTACCATAAAATATTAAAAACTCTTGCTAATGTTTAAACAAAAAAAATTAAACATTCATTGATGTATGTTAATCAATTTCTTAAATCCCAATAAAAAAATTTCTTTTAATAAAAGATTGTTAAAGTGTTACATAATATGAAATGGATAATAAAACAAATTCCAAATTCGGGCTTCCAGATAACCATATTCGGAGAAAAATTATGTTATTCAAAATTTGATGCCTCTAGGTACCGTTGTTTTATCCCAATGCGAGAAACATAGGTACATTTATGCAGATTCTTCATTATTTAATTTCTTTAAATATAACACAGGGCGATAATATTTGGTTGCAACAGTTTGAAAAGTAATGCGGACACTTAAAATGCCAAAACGAGATTAATAGCCCTTCAGAGTTAGCGTTCTTTTCGGTTAATAACTTGCACTTGAGTAGGAGTAAATGTTTGATGTAATTTATTTTAAACTTCTGATCAGGTTGTAGAGATATTAAAAATGCTTTGAAACCATGAGACAAGAAAAATGAATAATGCCCTCGCCGGGACTCGAACCACGAACCTATCGAATACGCGCCGAGGGTGCTAACCGCTACACCACGAAGGTATGCTAAGAAGGCGGGAGCTACCTTATATGCACCCCCTTTTAGAGGACGACTGGTGATTAGGGGACCTAATCGACAACTCCTGGTGATGAAGGATCATCATTCACCATCTTTTTTAGCTCGAGTGCCATTGTAGAATGTTTTTAGAATTTTTCGATGTGCAGAAACTGAAGAAATCTGCAAGGCCTTTGCCGGTACTCGAACCACGGGCCTCTCGAATACGCGCCGAGCGTGCTGACCATTACACCCCGAAGATATGCTAAGAAGGCGGAAGAAGTACCTTATGAGATGATGAAACATTTCCAAATGTATTTAAGGAAGCGCTTGAATACTTACGAATAAATAAAAAATTCTGGTAGAAGCACAGGCAAATATGAACAACAATAATAAACTTGGGGTAACTTTTGGGATTTACTGCATTATTTAAAGATATATTTACTAAACTCCTCGCATGCAGAAAGGGTTCTTAAGTGCTCAACATTTTAAGAAGCACTAGAGTAAATTTTGGTTTTTAGTTGTAAGAAATGATAACACAGATAAGTTACAAAAATAATTTAATACATTTATATCAATGCTATGCAATAGTAACAAATTAAAAATTATGTGAATTATGGAATAATAAAATATCTGTGTCATTTTTAATAATTACGTTTTTGATTTAGCTTGATTAATTACCCACTAGCGGCCAAGCGGTAAAGTTGCTGAACACTGTTAGTTAGGCTATGGATTCAGTTCCAGGAAAACGAAATGTCTGCATGAGCAGTTTTCGAGTTTTTCCCCGTGTATAACATATATACAAGCCAGCTTCACTTGGAAAGCCCTCCATGAAGGCATCCTTTCCCTTAGATAGCCGTAGTGTGCTTTGCCATAATCTCAATGATCCGAACCAAACCAACCAACTGATCGAGGAAAACCATCCGAGTATTATCTACCTAAAGAAAGAAGTAGAACTTTCTAACGAATTAATTTACGTTATACGCTCCAAAAAATTCCAAATTAGCTGATGATTTATGAAATGTTCGAAGAGTCATGGAAAAGAGACTGGGAGAAGACTGATGCTTATAAACGTATCTGCGAATTACCTAGAACATAATAGTATGCAGCAGTTGCTATGCTGTCTGCTTAATTCACGGGCAATTTCAGTCGACGGAAATGCCTAAATTTGATACAGCAGAGCTGAACAGAATACTACTTTTATGAATTTTGGTTAAAAGCATATTTTGTTGTTGTGACTAGTCTCACTTCTTTGACCTCATCATCAGAATAAAAAAACTAAAACTAAACTTCGGCGGCACAAACAGCCCTTAGAGATATTTGGCCGGCAATGCCTTGAAATTGCTTTTTAGACCGTGGGCTCCGGGGTGCTTGAGCATCTTTGCCTGGACAAGTGGGCAGCTTGCCGCAGGCCCCCAGTGTTTAGTCAAGTGAACTTGGTACTCAGTTTATCGAACTCTAAAGGAATGAAAGGCCGAGTAAACCTTGCCCAGCTCGAGAATCGAACCCCGGAGCTGTGGTGCTGCTCCGCCATCCGGCCTTTCCATCATCAGAACAAGACCACAAAATTTATCTTCACAAAAAGTACAAGATTACGTCTGTCGCTGGCAAGAGCCTTGCGCACCATATACGTGACAATATGATTTTGCCCAGTTCTTCCCCAATTTTAAGAACATAGCAGTTTGTGGAATGGGTCAGAAGGTCTCCCACCTCTCTTTCCCTACCTCGAAACCACACCCTGCCATCACGTTTCGAGAGAACTTTCCGCTAGTCGCATGTTTAGAGTGACCCATGCTGCACAGACACTATACATTTAGAAACATTCATGCCTTCTCCGGGATTTCAACCTGGGCCTTTTAAGTACGGTAGTGAAAGTTACTAACAATTATCGTATTTGGTCAGTAGTATACAATCTGGCCCAGTTCTGCATATTACTGAATATTGTGCTGATTCTTGTTGCTTTAACTCCTCCAATAGTAGTTCACGCCTTCCCCCAGAAGTAGATTAAGGAAATATTACTCAGAATTTCAACGTGTGATTCTGCAGCGGGATAACTCAAATATTAAGAAATTCCCAACTTAATAATTATTTAAAAACATCAAATATGAATTTTATACATATGAGATAAACTTCACTTCACTCTATGAAACTCTGACATATAAGATGAGGAATAATATTATAAGAGAAAATATGCTTCCTATATATATTTATTTTTTTGCAAAAATAGATTTCCTTCCAAAGAATGATTTCGTGCAAAAAAACAAATACGGCTTCAGAAATGGAAAAAATTCAAGTTTACTCCCTGCTTGGAAATAGAAAGTATTCATCAACTAATTAAAAAAGAGGAAATAAAAATGCTTTCCATTACCAATTAAATAATACAAAGTAAAACTTGAAAACACTATTCAATTTGGGGGATTAGTTTGAAGTAAAAAGTGAGCTTTAATTTTTTTTCCTCAATTCGTTTGCGTAAACAAGTTATTTGCTAATCGATTTTTCATTTTGATAAGCTGGTTTATTTTCTTTACTTTGTACGTGTACGAATTTCAATAAACTCACGTTACAATTTTTGCTCTGCAATATTCAGAGTAGTGCAATCACAATTTTAATATGTAATGGAAATCTTTAATTTACAGTAATGGACATAATGATTGATTTTGATTACTTTAGAAGCAAAGAGTGTAATACAAATGACAGTACTAATATGTTTTGTATGTAAGATATTTTCTCTCTCCTCGTCATGTGTTTATGTGGGGTATTTGGAAGCACATCCGGCTGGCTGCCGGCAGGTCTGGTGTTGAATCTCGCGAGGACAACATTAACATTTCACGTTGTTTAACTTAAAAAAAAAAAAAAAACTTACGCAACTCTGTACGTACACGTTGCACCAAAAAAAGGGGGGCAGTTCTATATCTCCCCTTGTACTGAAGCGATTGTTAAAATTTAACTGGCGTTTTCCATGTATTGAAAGCGCGATTTAGAATATACATTATATTTATATATAGCATTGCTCTAACGTAGGTATTCTGACACAAAAACGGACTTTTTCGAAAATAACATACCATTTTTTTTCCATATTTCGATTCACAGATTCCAATTATGGCTAGATATTAAATTTTGTAATTTTTGGTTAGAAATTTATGGAGAAATTTAAAAATATCTTGGCGCATTTTTTTCAGTTTGCGTCAAGAGTAATTCGCCTCGCGAACTTCTTAATTTATATCAACCTGCTTTCCTTTCTTTTCATTGTACGCGAGCGAAAAATGGTCATTGTTCATACCTTCAAATAATTTGAACGAAATACCTAAGCAACATTTGGCGTTATTATCGCTTATAACAAGTATGCCAAATTTCAAAAGGCGCCAATATGTAAATTCACGTACATCATAGGAAATTTTGAATAAAAAAATTTACGTTTTTTGCAGGTATGCTTAGAAATACATACTTTAAGATGATGATAAAAATTTTATAGGTTATCATTGAAACGTTTTTTCGAAAACTTTATAGCATTTATTTAAAAATACAAGTTTTAAAAATAAATCATAAAAAAAGGGTGAATTTCATTTGGAATGAACTTAATAAGGAAGAATAAAATAAGTTTAATAAGAAAAGGGATATTCATAAATATATACCAATTAACATGGAGGGGCTAAAATTTTGAGAGCCAATTTTTTTAAAAAAAACTGCTTGTATGATTTTTGCAAAACGTGACACTTTGGCATAATTTGAGTTGTAGAATCGAAATATGGACAAAAGTGTTTGATTTTCATAAAAAGTTCGATTTTGTGTCAAAATATCTTAATTATACGATTACAAAATACCTAAATAAAATTAAAACAATGCTTTCTATAAATCTAATATATAGCCTAAGTCGCACTTTCGAGAGATGGAAAACGCAAGCTAAATTTTGGCAATTGGTCCAGTAGAACGGGGGATAAAGAACTGTTCCTTTTTTCCTCCTTGTTTCCTCCTGTTCTTCCTTGTTCACGTTCATAGATATCTGGGCTGGTCAATATCTTCGATGAGAGGAATCAATCTTCGTCAATATCTTCGATGAGATTTGGGCTTCTGCTACTTCTGGCTGGCAAACTGATTAGTCTTCACTACTTTTTTTTTTATCTGAAGCATCCCCAGGTCATTTGGGACATGGATGAATTGTTGCTCGATATTCAAAATTTTACCTTAATCGGAAGTTTTTCGCACTGGTAGCAAGTTAAGATTTAATCATAATGGGAAAGACAAAATCCATCTGCATTAGAAATATTTATTGACTTTAGAGGGTTCTCTAGAGAAAGAACTTTTAGGAAAACCGACTAAAATTTACATCCTTTATGCGAAAAATAGGAAATAGTCTTCTTTAGCCGCCCAGACTGCATAGTGGTTAGGGGAGCCTGACTGCGATACCGAAGGGCCTGGGTTCGAATTTCGGAGAAGGCATAGTTGTAACTGTCCGGCTCTTTATAGAAGGCAATGGTGACCCACCTATTAGGTGCCTCCGTAGTAAAGAGGCCATCACATCCGGCCTTAGTATAGATAAATGGACTCTGTTATAAACTGTAACCGTTCACAATCTTCTATTGGAGAAAAAGAAAAAAAAATAAGTTTTCTCTTTCGAAAACATTCGAATCCCAGAACAAAATTGCATTCTTGGGCCTTGAGATTTCAGCCACTAATTTACAGACTCAAAGGAAATACAGGGTGTTTATAAAGTCCCAGACCCATTTTGATGTTTAATAATTTCATTTTCCCGTGTAAGTATCTGTACTTTTCTAAATATCGTCTGCTTATTAACTGCATTTTTCTCTCTTTTGGGGGATCTGAAAACCCCCATGAATATAGTGAGGCACAAAGGGATTCCCCAAAGGTTACTGTGTGGTGTGGACTAACGCAGGACCGAGTCCTTGGGCCTTTCTTTTTTACAGAAAAGACGGTCTCATCAGTCGTATACTTAGACATGTTGGAAAACTTCGTATTTCCACAACTAGAAAAGCTTCAGTCACATGTCATTTTGCAACAATTTGGTGCACCACCTCATTGGGGTACCATCGCTCGTAGTTCTTTGAATGAGCATTTTACAGGAAGATTGAGTGGGCGAGGAGGTCCAATTCCTTGGCCACCCAGATCACCTGATGTAACGCCGCTGGATGTTTTCCTTTGGGGATTTGTAAAGGACAACGTTTACAGGAGGAGAGTGTCGAACATGGATGACCTAAAAGCCAGAATTACAACCACAATAGCCTCTGTGGATGCCGACATGGTTTCCGTAACCTGGCGTGAAATTGAATATCGACTTAATATTCTCCGTACGACGATGGGGCACACGTGGACATTCATTGACAAGGGTCATGAAACTTTTTGAATCTATCTAACCATTTATGCTAATAATTATAACCTATCTTTATTATGTTATGAGTTATTAAACATCAAAATGGGTCCGGGACTTTATAAACACCCTGTATATTTGTGGAATTAATAGCGAAATAAATTTATCAAATATTTACGCTTTGTTGCTTTGCATATTTTATGTAATATTTTGAAACGAAGGATTTATCGTTAATCGAATATGAGTTTATTTGTTGTTCGAAATGAAGTCACTGAAAAAGACTGCACTGAAGTATAAATTGATAATTGAATTAGTTTTACTTCTGGTTGTAACTTTTATCTATGAATATTGTTAGGTCTCCTACCAAAACACGTATTCTTAGAATGAAATCGTTTGATCGATTTTAAAGGGACAGTCAACTTCAAACTAAGCTCGTTCAGTAGCAATATGCAGCAGTTCCAGACACCTAGAAACCTAAAGCGATTAATATATTTTAATACCATCTTGTTGCCTTCAAGAAAATTGACAGAATCCCTAATAGCATCATGGAGCCCCATAAATCATTTAATATTTTTGAAAATAATGACGCTGTCTTTTTGTGCAAGTTTTTTGGAGCTAAATTAAACGTCTTTCAGCCTTCTTAAATTAATTAGTATTTGATAGAAACTCTAGAATATGAAATCAAGGTTACTATCTTGTCTTGTTAATAAAATTCCATGCCCTCAAGACAAATCAATTAAATGTTTTGACTCATTAAAAAGCATTTTATTTTAGGAATGATTTTATATTTACTTTTTTTTGAGGGGGATAACCATATCCTCGCTTCAAAGTTTGTAGTTTTATAAGACATATGATTCTTAAGATATATTTAAATTTTTTGTTTTCTATACCTGATATTAATATTAATGTGTAATTTTTTTATTTTTCGGATTTTCTACAAGTTTGATTTTTCCTATATTTGTTTCATTTTTTACTGAGAAGAGTAAATATTTCGCGCACATTTTTGCATTAGCCCGAAAAACATAATTTAGAATAAAATACTTATTTATTTATCATCAATTTTAATATATCGAACGCACAATCTTTATGCTTTAATTGCCTAATAAAGTGATTTTTTTTTCCTTAACCGGTTTTATTTATGTTATTTCTGCCCAACTATTCCTATGTCTTGTTGGAGTTATTTTTCTATTTAAAGTTTTCAATGTTCAATACACATGAAAGTCAAGAATATGGAAAAACAACTTTAAATCATATCACTATAATAAATACTGCAAGGCTGTAAAATTGGGTGACAGACATAGAAAAACAACATTTAGACAGTTAAAACTGTGTGTTCTAATATAACAGTAAATAGTACAAGATAATACTCCAACATAAAGTACTAACAAAGCGTTGTGTTTAGATTTGGGCAATAACCCGTTCAAGTTTTAATTAAATTTATTGGGTCCAGTGTTCTAAATTATAAGTGAAAACAAACAAGGTAAATTAAATTTTTCGTTTATTAAAGGTTAAGAAAACTAACAACAATATAACAAGATATGGTGATGGTGGCGGTGTTACAAGAGTCGAAGTGAGAAAACTAACATACCTCTTGAAAATCACAATTTACTTGTCCGGAGTTACTCGGAGGATATTACTCAGGAACCCTCATGAGGGCGGGTGTATACAACACAGTCAGCCATATTTAATCTAGAAGATAAAAAGAAAAAAAACAAGTTAGTAGTCGATTAATTTGGAGGCATTCGCCCCTTTCTATCTCGGCTCCTTCGTCGACGAGAATCGGTGGTTTTCGGAATCTGTTCGCCATCGTTCCAAAATACCGCAGACAAAGTACTCGAGACGGAGCTACTCTTTTTTCATCTGGCGCAAAACTTCAGGAGTCTCTCTCTCTCTCTCTCTCCCCTCTTCGTCGATCGCTGCAGACCCTTTTTCTTCTCCTCGCCAGCCCCTCGTTTGGAGATCCGAGATGGTCCAAATCCAGCCAAGAGCATGGCAATCCTAGGAGCGGAATCAAACTGGAAGGTGAAGGCAAAGGGGTTGGTTAGACGGAAGTTGACTAATAATTGACGATACAACGGTTACAAACGACCCACCAGGGTCATCAACCTGAAAAGCAGAAGCTAGCCTCGTTCAGGGTCCCATTTTAACATGGTGAACGCCTGTCAGAATGCAAATCACCCAGACCCCTCAACCTCGGCGTGGCGTAGCTGCATACAAAGCAAGCTAATTCAGCAGGGTGCAGATTTCGCACTTGGCTGAAGATATTTTCAAGACCACTGTCTGGAGAATTCTACTCCAAGTAAACGTCAAAACAAAGTCGTAAATCTTGATTCCCAAATGCAACGTGAAAGTTTTTTTAGAAAAGAATGAAGGATTTGTTTTTAAATACCAAATTAATAAAAGACCGAAGAAAATTTCTTTAATTTAAAAATAATAATTACATAGAAAAAGTTTTATGTTTTCTACACCACCAAAAACGACCTTACCACCAGAGTCAGAAAATATGGATTCCAGCTTTACCAGAAACATGGGTACGTTAACAAAACCAAATTAAACTTTAAACCCAACTTGTGTAGGGCAAAATAACTTTAAGAGTTTTTTTTTTAAATTGACCTTAAGGGTCAATTTAACCAGGAATTAAACATTAAGCAAACAAGTTAAGATTAAGTATTAACTAAACAAAAAATTAAATGGTTAACCAAACTACCTTAAGGAAAAAAAAATAATTACTCAAGCAACTTAAATTCAGAGTTAACCAAAACTGTCAAAAATTAAATGACAACAATTACTTTTCAGCAAGGCCAAAAAAAATTTAAGATCAACTACAAAATAAAACACAAATTAATAACTTTTAAGTCTGATAACAGAATTAAGATAAATCATTAAAATTAAAATATTTTAATTCAGCAACTGAAGTATAGCTAAATATGTATTACATAACAGTCGCCACCTCAGCTAAATCAAATGATGCAAATTTTTGTATGTTAGTGAGATATCTTCACATTGTGCATATTTCCAAATTTGTGTATATCCTATTAGGCCTTGTCTCACATTTGAGTTCCTCATTATCCTATGAGGACTAGTCTCACATTTGAGTTCTAATTATTTCATCATAATCAACATCACTTCACGAGTGTGAGATATCTCATTTGACCAGTTTCTAGCGCTTGGGATAGTGACACGGGGAGGGAACTCGGAGCTTGTGTTTGTTTCTCACCTTTGGGCTGCCATGATAATAATAAGTATTGTCTTGCTTTTCGTTTCTTCGAACAGGTGAAAAAAAGAATAAACTTGCTTGAGAGATCAACTTAAGACAGTTGAAGTGGATTATATTCCCACTTATTTAAGGTAAAATAACACGTCGAACAAGTACTTATTTCGAAGTCAAACTACAAAAATCAGAGTTATATTTGCAAATTTTCACGGGGCTAGTTTCGATGGTTTTTTGCCGAACCATCATCTTCAGCTACCAAAGCGCAAATGAACGAGATAAAATATAGTAATAAGACAAGAATGGCTGGGCAGGAGTTCAGCTACTGGCGCCATATATATATATATATATATATATACACGAAAAAAGAAAACTAAATTACCTTAAAGGCTGAAGGTAAAAATGGATTGGAATTAGCGTCACTAACTAGAACAGAAAGATTTTTTTAATGTGAAACGTCTCTAGAAAACCTAATTAACCAGAGGAAGATGTTGTTTGAATAATTTTGGCTGCAGAAAAATTGAAAGTGTGATTTTCGGACCATCAATGCTGGGCAACGCTCATTCATTTCCTCTTTGGCAGCTGAGGTTGATGGTTCTGTAAAAATCATCGAAACTAGTCCTGTGAAAATTTGCACATATAAAGCTGATATTTATTCTTTGCCTTAGAAATTATATTCCTACTGGTTATGGCCATGAACTTCTCTGAAAAAATTTTCGAAGGACAAGTGAAAGAGGTGTTCCTCCATTAGTGATAAGTGGCAAGTGTGAATGTAACAACAGTTATTTAATATTACTTAATTGTGCAAATGAACAACTATTATTCTTCTAGCACTTCCAGCACTCATTCTTCGTTTTTACTGCTTGTGAAGATTTATAAGTTAAGGTTGACAGCTGATTGAAGACTTAGTGACTTCACAGTCTCTTCTGATCAAAGGAAGTTTATTCTACGATTTTTCAACAAATATCAGTACTGATTTTCTGATTAAAATGTTTTGAACTATGCACCAGATTTATAAAAAATTGTAATAATCTTCAATTGTTAACATGACCATATATTAAGTGTGCTCACATTTGATAATAAATAATTTTTCAAGTGATGATTTTTATTATATCCTTTTGACACTATGAGTTGAACGAGTACGTAAAAGTTTATTTTGTTGTGATTTTTAATCGAATTAACATGACAGATTAATTTAATTCCTAACATTTCATTCTCAACTGATTAGTTTACTACAGCATCAAAAATAAAATTTGATTGATCTTGATTATTTGTTTCAATCATTATGGCATTTAATTAAAAATATTAAGAAATTTTTATACCATTTACTATGGTATGTCTAAATTTCACTATGCATGTCTATTACTTCACTAAATCTCTGTGTTTAACAACTCTTATGTATATTTCACTATAAGGTTTATGTATATTTCAGTATGCAGTATATGTATATTTCACTATGCACCACTAAGCGAATATAGGAGACGGAGAAAACGAGTGAATTTTAAGATGCTCATCATACTCGTGTCTAGATGTTTGCGACAGTTTTCTCTAGACACTAATGTCTAGACATTTTTTCAGCTGATATTCATGAGTGATAATTTGGCAGTGTCATCTTGTTAGGTTTTTAACTTTTGATTTTGTTATGTTACTTGAGACTCTAAGTATTTGCTTATGGTGACTATGAAAATGTTTTCTCTTTAAGTTACTACCTGTAAGAAACGGTGGTAAATTTTCACAAACTTTCTGTAATTTAAAGAATATTTTGTTAATAAAGTTTTTCATATGTTGAAACACTTTAAGTAGCTATCTACATATCTCCAGCTGAATGCCAGAACTTAGCAAAGGCAGAAACGCTCTTGAAACCTTTAGGGGAACCATTTAGAGAAGCAGGTGTAAATTATTTAATAGAGAAATACTTCAAGACAAAGACACATTTTCAGCCCTGTTTATATTCCAAATATCCGTAGCTAAAGATTAATTTTATTTTCATAATTACGATATTTATAAAATGTTTTTGATTTCTGATTGTTTTTCTTTTTTTTGACTCTCTCGAAACCGTCTTTGTTTTTTGACTTGTTATGATGCCTGACTTTCTTTAAGCTTCTGTGTTCTAGATTTCTAGTAGCAAGATTTAATTAATGGACAGCTAAGTTCTTCAAGTGAAAACATTCTAAGCCCTGTTTATATGTTTATATACTTAGTATCTTCACAATTACAATATTTATAAATTGCTTTGTTTTCGAAAGAATAAAGAGTTAAATTCATCAAAAACAAATGAAAATGTATTTTGTCCATAGTATGGAATATTATTTCTTTTTATTTGATGCAAAACATAATATATTTATTCATTAAAACGAATTCGGTAATTTTACCAAAATTTAATCATTAAGAAAAATATCTTGTTGATTTAAACCTTTTTGCCCTGAGGAGTTTTATGAAAATATTTTATAGCATCATTTCTGGACACGGAATTTAGTCAAAATAATAAAAAAAATTTCAAAACCGGTTAATTTATTATTTACACTGTGCAACATAAATTTCCAATTTCCGTTCAAAATTCTAGAGAAAAATAAATACCTGAAATGTGATGTATAATAAAAGCATTCATGGTTATGAGCAGAAGATTTAAAATATGTAAATCTCCGAAGAGAAAATAAATTTCTTTATCAGAACAAAATTATACAGTAAAAAATGGAAAATAAGAAACCGAAAGCAAATATAAATTGAAAGGTAAATGTTTATTTTTCTAGTATGTCTAAATAATTTTGTAAAATTTGGAGTCTTTTTTGTGTCGTTTGAAATGCTGATAATATATCTGAGTATTTAAAATAAATTCCGAAAATTTACTTCTCTCTTTCATTCTCCAGACAAATGTATTTTTAATTTAAAAATTAAGAAATGAAAACTAACAAACTCATATTCTAAATTTATATTTATTTGTAAGTACATCACACATTACTATATTCAAAATGAGATTATAATTTTGACGTAATTGTCGAAAAGAACACGTTACTTTCTCAGGCGAATCACTATATTCTTGTAAAATCTTCAGTAATTATGTCTTGTGTTACTATTATTACATATTTTTAAAAAAATTACTGCATATATTTCACGAAAGAAAATATTTAATACCTGTCTATGTAAGTGAGAAAAGAGCTTAAGGTTATACATTTCTGTAATTGCGTTATAACGTGTTAAACGTTACTCGAGTTACAAAAAATAACGTTCAAATCTGCCGCAGGATACTTGTAATGACACTGAAATTTTATTTTCTTGCGTAATTACTTATCCTGTGGTGGAAATCATGCAACAAAAAATATCCAGGATATAAATTATCCTCCTTTAATATTTTCCTCATTTGTAAAAGATCTGATGCTAATTCTCCTACTCATTAAGTGCTTAACGCGAAAGATTTAAACCTTAAAACAACACTCTAGAGATTCATGTTAAGCACCAAACCGATTTCATTGCCTGGAATTATGACCAACAAGGGACCAATGAAATAAATGAGATAAGAGCAATTGGAGTGAGTACTTCTATGTTAACCATTAACTTAGGTTCTGAAAGCAGACATAAGGGCAAGGAAAGTAGAAAAGGATCACGTGGAACTGGTTATCAGACCAATCGTTCGAAAGGAACATTTAAACAACATTTAACTTCGGGGATAAAATTTCAAAAACGTAAAAGAGAAAGCACAGTTATTTGCTGTTTACTCGCAGTTTAAATTATGAGTGGGAGTAAAAATGTTTATTCCCCCCCACACACCCCTAAATGAAAATTTCATAACTAAGACAGAATTTGTAAAATCAGCTTTTTAAAAAACAGTTTGATGACTTTTGTTTGCAGTGATTGTTTTCAGTCTTAGATACAGTAGCGTTTGCAAAGTCGTTCATGGAAAAAGTTCGCTTGCGTATGGATGTTCATTTACTTTTGAATGATGTGATTCTTATTTCATCAATTGACAAAGCATTGGACTTACTTACTAATTTAAAGTAAGTAAATAAAGATATAAAACGGCCTGCAACATAAAGCAATAACTAATAACAGCTGACGTACTTTTAAAATTAAGACATACAAAAACCTCTGAAGTTCACCTTGATACGATTGAGCAAAAAATAAGCCGTAGATTATACCACTCATGTATGCAGAGTTTCCAAGTATACATTAATTTATAGTTTAGTTGCATTTATATAGTTAATTTTTGGAATTTCACGAATTTTCAATTATGTCAAATATATAAATTATCAAATAAATCTGCTGTGGACAACACATGACTTACTTATAACGACTATTAAACTATTCGCACTTTTTGCTGCACTTCATTTAAACTTATTTCCTTGAATTTCATTGGAGATACATTTCTCATTCAGTCAATTCAGTTCTCACTTCAAGGCAAGACAAAAGTGCATAAAAGCTCCAAACATATTCATTAAAATTTGTAACATAGAGAAAAATATAAAACACCAAACATAGTTAAAACTGTAATAAAGAAATGTTTACAATTAAAATTAGAGTTTCTGCGTCAAAACAAAGCAATTCGGCCAATGGGCCGGAAGAAAATAAATTCGGTGCACCAATTTGGAAGTAAATTTCGGTTCTACTGGGCATTAAGACACTGAAGTTGGTGCACCTAATCATTTAATTCAGTATTCAACTAAGATATTCAAATGCAAACTAATGAGAGTTTCATTAGGCATAATGTCACTTAAAATTTTTAACTCTTGATAATTCTACAATTATTGCATGCAGATTAGATAAAGAAATAAAAACCTTAACCAGAACATAAGAGCAACATAATTAAACCATTGTTAAAGCAAAAAGTGTACGGTTTTCCAACATATAAACTTGAGCTCACGAAGCCAGGCAGTAGAGAGGGAATTTATATATATAGATATATACACATACGTTTGGTGTGGCTGATTACAATAAAAAAGAGAGATGCACGACTAGATATCGTAGCAGTCCCATATGCAAAGTTTCAGCTTTCTACGACTACTCATTTTTGAGCTATGCCAAATACATACGTACATACACACGTCAGAAAAAGTCTCCCCTAAATCCATTTTAAAACCCTTTTATAATCCGTTTTGGAAAAAAAAGAATCTTTTATTCTGTTTGTACGTACAGATATCACGCAAAAACACAGTTTAAATGATTCGAAAGAGGTCAAAATGGATATTTTCCTTGAAATACGATAGCCGAAAATTTTAGCGATTATAATACTTCGTTTACTGCTTACAAGGTAGTAAAAAGATAACATTAACATGTGATCTTTATTAGTGTTGTAAAATTGTCTGTTTCTATTGGCACAGAGAATCATCGAAAATATAGACTTGATTTTAAATTACTGTATTGTGCTTTATTGTAAACCACTACTTAGTTTTAATGCAAATTAATTAATGCAGTTTTCAGGCTTTGATTACCGAGTCTAGCACTGTAACTTTGATATTTCCGAAGAATTTGCTTATTTTGAGTTTTTAAGTTTACTTATTAGGATTTGCCACAAATATTATCCTGCCTTCCTCTTGACGTAAAGGTGACGATCGTCCTAAAAAAAACTGACGGTAGGCTCTCTTTTTGATTAAACATTCATTAGTGTTTAAGGCGTAGGAGTATTATAGGTAGCGTGAGGATGTTATAGAAGAATATAAAAAAGACATTACAGACACATATAATTTTATTTTATTTCTTTTTTTATTCACTACATTTATTTATTAAAAATAACCTTATGTAGAATTGGTCGATGACATGAGAAATAAGGTAAATAAATTAAGATGTCTGCAGTTATATTCCGATTAAATGTTAATTTTATAAATGAATTGCCAAATGGACTTGGATATTGAGATTAAAATGATGTTTCATAAAATCAAATGCTTCTTCATTTCGTTTGACGTCTGCGTTAAAATCTACCATAATAATGCGAACATCTCTGCCTACTCTAAGCTGCTCATTGTTCAATAAAGTAGTCTCAGAATATTTCATCAATGCAGTAAAATGGCATCTTCAAATTTCCTTAATTAACAGTTAGATGACTATATACGGATGCTATAATTAATCTTGACTGTCCATTAACAATAGCATCAACCATACAAATATCGCCTGGTTCTGAAATCTGTATTCTTTTACACTGTTTAACCCTTTGGCTACATCTGACGTATCTCAAATTTTCAAATTAATGTGTACCCAAAGGGTTAACAATTCTATGGTATGCAATCTCCTCCAATTCTCAAACTTCTATAAATATCAACACAGCTAGCTTGGCAAAATAAAATAAAATACAGCAAACACCAACCGAACACACTGACTGTCTACCAGACGACCTTACCACTCACACGCAGTCGCGCATGCGCACGGAGCTTCCCCCAAAACGTTCGCTATTTTTGAAGCGTTACTATTCGGATAGCCTTTTTCCAATTTTTAATTTTTTTATTATGTGTTTGTAATGTGTTCTTTCCTCTATATAATATTGTATTTAGATATATTGTATACCTCAAATAGCGTTTTAATTTTTGCTTTCGCGTTAGATTATTATGAGGAAAGTAATCTTACGTTGAAAAGTGCAATGTGTATTGTGGTTCGGAGATTTTAATTCTTTATAATTACTCAACTCAGCTTTTGGCGAATTTCTGTGGAACACAGCCACATTCTGCCTCACACCAGGTCTGATTCTACATACATATATGGAAACTGAATAGCGCTTGATAACTGCAAGGCAATCCGCGAAACACATATCAGAATTTAATATTTATATTGTGGGGTTTTACTAATTTAACCCGGGAGGACGCTCGCTGTATTATATAACAAGAGAACGCGCATAGGGTGTCAACGCACCCTAAACAATTAATTGACGTAAAATGAAACATATATTCAAAATTCAGTAAAAAAATGCATTCTGTGTTAATCTTAAAAATAATGTTAATTTTAAAATTTATGACAGACAAATCTGGTCTGTTAAAAAGTGCTTACTTTTTTCAAGATGACAAGGAATCATTGATTTCCATGAGAATCTTCTTTTTTTTATTTGTGAATGCAATTATAATCCAAATTATGTAGAATTTTTACATGAATAATGAGTTATATAATTAATTTTAAAATCATTTAGACTCAAGTCGTATTAGATATTTTGCAGTTTATATATGAAGCTTCTATTCCACAGTGCTCTTGACATATATTATTTTTACACTTCACACATAAAGTTTTTGATTTTCTGTCTTTTTTTACTTGACCACATGTAACATCTCCGGTAACATAATTGTGTTTTCTTTGTCCGTGGTTCATCAAGAAAATCTTCGTTGTGTTCTTTCTGTTTCTGTCGTGATTTCAAATGAGGATCTCAAAGTGCAAAGGCCAGGTTCCATGCTATGGTGAAGCTATAAGGTATTTCTCCTGTCTTCTTCGCATGCTTTCGTAGTGTACTGGTCAACACACTCTACACGTAACCGAGAGCCCCGGGGTTCAAATCCCGGCGAAGGCATTGCTAATTTTTCATTTTTCTGCTTCGAAAAAATTCTAATGTCTCTTTACTGGCGCCCGAACTAAAACATTGTGGATGATGATTCTCCACCACCACGATTTGGCGATTGGGGCCCCTAATCCCTAGTCGCCCTTTAAAAGTGGGAGTATATAAGGTATTTCTCCCGCCTTTTTCGCATGCCTTCGTGTCAGCCTTCGTGTCGCGTGCCTTCGTGTAGTGGTCAGCACGAGGTCGACGCGTAACCGAGAGGTCCGTGGTTCGAATCCCGGCGAAGGCATCGCTCATTTTTCATTCCTCTGCTTCCAAAAATATCCTAATGTCTCTACAAAGCCACATCTTAAGAATCTACTTAGCTTATATCTAAAGATGTGGCTTAGTCCACATCTTTAGATATATATGTACTGCCAGACAAATTTTTCTGATAATATGCGACGCCATGCGTCTTTAAATTGGAAAGAGTTCTTTCTGCCATTTTGTTATTTTTACTATAAAATATTCAATTTGATGAAAGGAATGTCTTGTTTAGAGTCGCACTCTTCTCCTGATTCAGACTGATAATCATTAAATATATCTTAACTATCTGTGTCCCCGAATTCTTATTCTATAGAACTTTCATCCGATGAAGCCTCCTCTAATAATTTTTTAAGGCTTTTCATTTCTTTGTTTGAGGAAACTTTGAATCAAATGAGGAAAAGACCGACTAGAGGGACTTGAACACGTCATGACTCACACTGAAAGACAGCAACACGAAAGCTCGCGTATGGTGTCGGCACATCGCAAACTGTTTTTTAACGATTTTGTTTTAGCGTGGAGTGCCGAAACACCCCACGCGCGTCTTCCAGGGTTATTTACAGTTCAATCCTTTGAACCCCCTAACAGTAATAAGCGAATGATCGCTTAAGTGTGTGAACAGAGGCGTAAGACTTACGAAGGATTAACTACCCTTTATTATAGCAAAGCCTCCACTTGGGCTTGAGCTTAAATTAATATGGAATTAAACTTAACTAAGCTTAACTAAAGCTAACTGAAAGATATTGCGGAAGCTATGAAAATCCTAAGTAATTGGCCCCTATAATCTTAATTAAGTCGGCGAAACCAAACAAGGGCCTAAAGTACGGCCGAGCGTAGCAATAGCTTAGAGAGACGTAGCCAAAAGGCAAACGCGAACTAATCAGGAACTCAGGCTCTCTAATGTAGTCGGTGAAGCATTGACTTAATACTACTCGTACTCATTTGCATTAACCGCGTTTCTGAAAATAGATTCTGGTAGGAAATTGTAAGCTGAAGTTAGAAAAGACAGGAAACTTATAATAACTGTTATTTAAATTAGGATAAACCTTACACTATGATAAAATAATTTATATACTTTCGGTTATATTTTACTATAAGTTATTAACTACCGGAATAAAGTAGTTCCTAATGAAACTGTTTAAATTTAAATCGATCTTTTTCGATGATCCTGTAGAATGTACATTTCTAATATTGGAAGATAAATGAGTTCGCCGAAATCTTAACAACAGTCTCAGATTTGACAGGTTGTTAGTTAGTGTGATTAATTGAATTAATGATAATGCAACATGACGAAAACAATGGAAAGATTAATTTTGAAAATTCGTTAAGTTTCATGCAAGTAAATGAATTTTGCTGTACTACACGTGTAAGATCCAAGAGCGATACTAATAATTTTCCATTGAAAACTAGCAACTTTCTGTCATATTTACGAAAATTTCTACTGGAAAAGCTCAACTTTTCGAATAAACAAAACTTTCTGAGGAAATTTTTATCCTTATCATTATTTTTCATGGTCTCGAATTATAGGAATATTTTTTTCGAAATATTTTTTTTAAATACTACAGTTATTTTGGACCTTTAAAAACGTAGGATTTTAAAGCAGCAGTAGGAAATCTATCAAACATACCTCCATAACTTTTAACTCCTAACATTATAAGAGTGAAAAGTAATATAAAATATTAACATATAGTTCCCATACTGTATGGTAGGGGTCTTCAACCGTTCACGCCCGAGGGCCACATCAGTATATTCACAAAGATCCGCTGGCCATATATCTGTCAAAAAATAGTGTAGTCAAAAAATTTATGTAAAAAAGGGAGGTTTGTTTTGCAAGACTACAATTGGTTCTAAGGGAAGAGATAGATTACCCACAGATTTGTATATATATATATATATATACACATTGGTTCCACAAGGTCAAATGGAAATTGAATTAAAATGTTTCGCAACTTTTTTTAACTATGCAAAAAAGTATAAAGGTGATTGTACAGGATGATCTTACGAAATGCATTTACAATTAAGGGAACATATGACATAAAAATTTTCAAATTTCGGAATTTTCAATTTTGGGCGAGAAAAATAAAATAGGCTGAAACGATTCCAAAAATATATAATTTATGCATGTTTCAAAATTTTGAAAGACCGAAATCTATCTTTAAAAAATATAAACAACCACTGACACGCCTACGAGTTTTAAAGGGATAGATGTTTTATATTCCGTTATCTGTTGCACATTCAGATGTTTTAGAAGTTTTTATTACTTCCTTGGTCAGAATATATTCTTTTGAAAGGCACCTGGCAACACTTTTTTAAAGTGGCTGTGTGGTGGACAATTGTCGATTTCTTACGTTTATGTTCAACGTGACGTTTTATTTTATGGTTCGCTTAACGCTCTTTTCAGTTAAATTCATTCTTTCTGTGTTTATTTTTGATTTTGAAAAACTGTTTTTATGAGTATTATCACATCAACATTAGGCTTGTTCGACTCAGTAATATCTTTTAATGATCGTGTACAAAGAATGGAACTATTAGGAATGCAATATATGGAGTTTTATATGGTAAAGTGTCTGCAAAAAATAGATTGTCTTAGAATTCGTGAGGCGCAGCTCGCTTACCAAAAGCTTTTTAAAATGACTAAAAATAAAAGTAAATTTATAAAACAAAAACAGCTTGATGTAGAAATGTCAGTTCCAGATGATTATAGTGCGGGACAATATTAAAATGATATATATTTGTAAATTATTAGTGTTTAAATGAGTTTTTTCGTTTTTCTCAAAATGTGTTTTTCTTAACTTTCGGTACATTTTCTTGAAAACTATTCAACCTGGAAGGTTTCAATTTTCTGCAGTTGTTTATCAATATTATTTCTTTGAAACTCTGCAGGATATAAAATTTACGAGCATTAGTGTTTGACATATTAATAATTTAATACTAAGGTTTTATGATTTTCAAAACATTTTACTAGTTTATTTTAATATTTTTCTAAGTAAAATATAAAATACTGGTTATTATTCTTAAATGATATGTTTTTAACTACCATGCAAAATTTGAAGACGATTGGTGTAGCAATTTTTAAGGAAAGTGTACTAATTTATTTTTCATATTTTTGAGTAAAATATAAAATACTGCTTATTATTCTTAAATGATATGTTTTGAACTACCATGCAAAATTTGAAGACAATTGGTATAGTAATTTTTAAGAAACGTATACCAAACTAGCACATTGTCACAAGAGATTCATCAAAGGTAAGTGAAATTGAACAAAGGTTTTCAAAAAATATTAGGCAGTTAATGTATATTTTATGTCTTTTCTGTAATCTACAATCTGTGTATTTTAAATGGAAAAACGAATCAAGTGTGTAAGTTTATTTTGAAAAACGTTATACCCTAATAACTTTCGTCTCGAAACAGTTGCATTTTGCCAGTCGATATGTCGCATGCCCCCTTGAAAAAAGAAAAAAAAACTTACACTTTAAACTTTTACTTTAGTTTTAATCTGAAATTTGACATTGTTTTTCCTGATTAAAGCTTCAATATCCGGTTTAATCTGTATTGTTTGTATTCGCAAAGTTTCCTCTAAATATCTGTCTATTAGCCCTGTTCTTGTTTTTGATTTTAGGACTTTCATTTTCCTGAAAAGCTGTTGAAATATGTAGGTACCGCCAAAGATAAAAAAAATGAATAGTGCATGCTTGCAAATTCCTGGATGTTTGTCTTCGGTCACTTACTTCAATTAAAAATCAATTAATGCAGAATTTTCAAGAAATTTGCATTTTACTGTAGAGTCACACTATAAATTTATAAATTCTAATTAAGTTCAGGTGAAACTACTGAAAATAGCGCGTTGGACATTCTGATAAAAAATTTAAAATTTGAAATGCATTGTACATAATTATTTGAATTCCATGTTGCGGAGTTCTTCACATACTCCATCAATTTTGGAAAGTGAGTGGAACTCTTATTTAGCAACTGACTTTCAGACATGAATAAATTTTTCTCAGAAGCTTTCACAAAGTGATAAAGATCATGAGCAAGTAGATCTTTTCTCAGTAAGCAGTATTTCAAATCATTGAGATGACCTGTAATATCAACAAGAAATGCAAAGTCTCTCAACCATTTCCGATCACTGAACTCGTGAATAGAGTTCCCTCTAGATTCCTTGAATTGCTGAACTTCGCCCTTCAAAGAAAACAGGCTCTGAAGCATCTTTCCTCTGCTCACCCAACGTACTTCCACGTAATACACAACATCACCACATTCAGCTTCCAAATCACTCAAGAACTGTTGAAATTGCTTGTGATTATGTCCTTTAGACTGAAAGAAGTTAACCACTTTTATAACAACATTCATCACATGTTCAAAGTTAGAGAAGGACTTCTTGCACAAATTTTCTTGGTGGATGATGCTGTGGAAAGTCATCATAGTATTATTCCCACTTGCCTTCACATCAGATTTGGGTAATGTAGTTATTCCTACTTTCTCTCCAGTTATAGATTTAGCACCATCCATGGTTACAACACATATATTACTGAAGTCTGACTCACATTTATCCAAAGTTTCGGTATTACAAATCTGTTCCTCGTGTTGTACCTTTAAGTGTAACAACACTGGTTGATTCCTCTACAATTGTGAACTCTCTATCAAAGCCATGAATAAAAATGGCTACTTGTGCAGTATCTGTTGCATCTGTTGGTTCATTTGGTGATACATCTTACAGAATAAAACTCTTTTGCATTTGGATTTTAATTTACTGAATGTGTTTGTTGCGGGATAATCTACGCGTCTCGCTACTGTCGAAACAGACAAGATAATATTTGATATGACTTGAGCCTGTGATGGACAAAGCACATCAACTGCACTCGAAGACATCCTTTTACAAATTTTCCATCAGCAAAAGGTTTTCCACGCTTAGAATTTTTTCTGCTATCATGTAACTAAGACAAGCACTATTTTCAGATTCTTTATTAGCTGTGTTGAAGAAACACTGTTGAAAATTTAGTTTTGGTTTTAATTTACTCAGCTTATCACTTCGAAAATGGCCTTCCAATGCGGAATATTTCTCACTGTGCTTAGTATCATAACGTCTCTTAATGTTGTATTCCTTCATCAGAGCTACACTGTCGTTGCAAATAAGGCAAACTGCTTTACTCTTATGTACAAAACAATAAATAAATAAATAAAGATCTAATCACTTTTCTTGAAAAAAAATCGAACTTTTCTTTTGTTATCATGGCTTGCCATTATGTACTCATTCAAAGACTACAAACGCTTCAGAGTTTTAAAATGTGGACTGAACATGACTAATCTAGGCTAAAATCAACTGCAGAAAATCTGCTTATCACCATGTAAGTTTTATCCCAGCATATGTTTCTTATGTAAACATACTATTTAGTTTCAATATCTTTCAATAGGTGGCACAACTTGCCCGTGTTATTCCAAAGGTTTCGTTCATTTTGTTATTTATTGAATTTTTTCTCGCCTCGTGAAACTTTTGCTTTGTTGTAATAGAAGGCTTTCTAACCAAAACTGTCTTACTTCAGCATTTTCTTCAGTAAATTATGGAAGAATGGTGTTTTTTTTTTTTTTTGCTTTAGGATGAACAGAAATATGGTACAGATTCAGAGGTGCATTTTAGTTGACTTCATATGACCCATGTAGTCAGCTCAGTTCTGATGAAGACGGAGTTCTGCTAGAAATTCTACTGGTAAAGGTATGAAAAATCTTATGGCACCGGTCACAGGTTTAAGTTTACTGGTATGCAGTCTGTACACATGCAAGTTGACGGTATTTTGGGCGTTTTACAATTGTACGAAACGTTCATTAATGTGTTTCTTCTTTCTAAACACTGTGTACACCATATGACTTCCTTGTATGGAATGTTAAATTATACGCGTTTTGCATTTCATTTAAATTTATTGCATTGAATGAAATCTGTTTCGTCGATAACGCATAAACCACAACAGAATAAATGCTTTTATTAAAATTCACTATATTTGTTTACCATAACGACAATCCGGCGCTAGGTTGACTTAACAGTGTTACGTCTCATTCACTTTATAAATCAGAATGCCCAAAAATTATGTATATCATATGAGGAATTATCTAATCGTTGTCATATGCTCTATTTAAATATTAGCCATGTATAAAAGAAATTAAACAAAAAACAGTTTTTCACAGACAATTCAGTATTTTTCCTTCAATTAATTCAATTCTAACTTCACAACAAGCCAAGAAATACAAAAAAACTCAAAATATCTATGTTATAAATTACGAAGCAAATCTTAAAAACAATTCAGTATTTTTCCTTCAATTAATTCAATTCTAACTTCACAACAAGCCAAGAAATACAAAAAAACTCAAAATATCTATGTTATAAATTACGAAGCAAATCTTAAACACACATTTGGTTAAGGATGATTTAATTCGCAATAATAAAAGAAAGCCTTATCTTTGTTGTTGCGAAGCTTTGTTTCTCTAGATTGGCAACAAATCTACTATTCTGCTAAGTTTGAAATGTAAACAAATATGGCTGCAAGGGCCAGAAAATTAGGCTTAGCCGCACTTAAAAAAACTTTTAAATTGTTGGTATTTTCTACAACTATAACATGCAAGTTAACTAAAGCCATAAAAACCTTAATCCGAAGATAAGAACAACATAATTTAATGTATTTTAAACCAAAAAATGCACCGTTGACTAGCATATAAGAATAAAAAACTGAACTCACCAAGCCGAGTTAGAGTGATATATGGACCACCGTTTGCAACGGGAAAAGGAGGCGCACAACTATATGTTATAGTAATCCTATATACAACATTTCAACGTTCTGAGGCTGCTCGTTTTTGAGTTATGTGAGATACATACATACATACGTTCGTACGCACAAACGTCACGAAAACAATCCCTTCAGAATCCATTTTTAATCACTTTTACTATTTTTTAGGGAAAAAAGTTCCTCATTCTGTCCTTACGTATGTATGCCATGCAAAAACATCGTTAGATTGTATTCGAGAGCGGTGAAATGCGATATTTGCGTTGAAATATGATACCCGAAATTTTTCTTGATTACAATACTTCCTTTTTACTTTGTACAAGGACGTAAATGCATGCTGTTTGAAAACAATTTCAGGAGAAAGAATTGATCAGTTATGGGCTGAAACAAATAAGCGTTTCATCTAACTATATTTTGAAGAAGAGATAGAGAGAAAATTTTAACAGTTTTATTTCCGAATATGATTTCCCTTGTTTCTCTATATATTTTTCACTTTGTCTACTGAGAAATTCTACAGTCATAAAATGCAATCAGAACGCTTGCCCTCGGTATGTTTCATAACAGCTCTTTTTATGTCCTCATCATCGTTAGGTCCCTTTTCTCTAAGGTCACATTTCATTTTCGTTCAGTAAACATTTGTTGCCAAATGGGGCTCTAAGGGAGCGTCCAACGCTTTAAGCCCACATTAATGTTTTCCACTTTCATTGTCACATTACTGTTTTTATTTGTTGAAGGAAGTCGGATTATCAAACGCAGCTTACAAGATTTTGTTCAAGCGAAGATGGTAATGTAAAAAGCGTAATGTGTTAATTTAGATAAATTCAATATCGGTCTTCTCTCTTTGACTTTTAATCTCTTGTTATTGAATATTTTCTGCTGGTCACGAACAATATCTTCCGATGACAGGATCTCAAACGATAGGCAGTCTTCTTCTACCCATGCGCAAATGTTATGCTTTAATTTCATTGTAAAACAGGAAAAGGACAAATATTCGCAGGGTGTCCAGAAAAGGTGTCTCTGATTTCATGATTAAAACTATCGAAAGCCAAGGGGTATAGAGGAATACAACAAGCAGTAAATTGATTGTGAAATCTGTAAAATTGTTTTACAGAAGTTTTTAAGTAATAGTTATAAAAGCTGCGACAAATGGCGTCAAGTTAAGTTAGCGTCTGGTGATTTTAAGTTTTGAACGGAAAATGTTTAGGCTATTTCTGTGTTTTCTGCATTCTGGAATGCTTCGAAACAGTACCTGCCTCAATTCTTTAAACGAATTTCCTTGAATTTTGCTAAGTAATTCCAGAAACAGTCGCGACATTTTCAGGAGTAACTACAGTTTGCCTGTGAGCAAAGCTTCCTACCAGATCATCGGCAAAGCTGCCTGTCCGTTTAGCGAAGAGCTTGTGAATAATTTTCACATCGAATCCTCCTTTCGGAACATCCAGTCGTGTTTGAAAACTACGCCTTTTTGCCATACTATTGTGATATAACTTCTGGTACGCTAACCTCCTTTGGCGTTTAAAGATGAAACTGGCTCGCTTTATCAAATTCAAATTGATGTTTTGCTGGACATGCCGCAGAATAACTTGCAGGAGTTATAAGTTTTGCTTCGGCTGTCTGAAGTAATTCCTGTAAAGAGCGCTGAAAGTAAAAGAAGGTATAAATGAGACTGTCGATCAGGATTTCTAATGCTGAGAGGGCGTGGAGTGTATTGTAATCTCAAAATTCATTCACAAACCTTCTACGATTTTAAGCATTTCAGAAAACGCCTAGCGGATCACTTCTCTCAGTAAACAATTACAAGTGATGCAAGAGATTAATCAAACGAAACCTTTAAATTAATTAAATTGGTATTGCATGCCTGCTAGAGGCATTTATTGACAAAAATTGTTTTATATCAGAGGCCTGCAAGTTTTGGATCTACCTATGCGCATAGGAAGTTTACGTATTTTTAGAAGGTTTTCGAAAAAAATTATGGAAAAGCAAATATTTTGGAGTAAAAGCTTCCAGCAACAACTTATTATTTTTTTTCTTTCAAAATGTCGCATGTAAACAAGCTGTGGATTGAAGGATATGTTTTTCCGCCCACGGTAGAGAAATGTTCATGTTCCATTCCAAAACGTTGGGAAACGGATGATATTAAAATTTCTATTTGAAAATAAACAATATTATTAATCGGAAAGAGAAAGACCGTCAATAATTAAATTTTACATGGAAAGAAGGCTCCGAACAAGTACCCGAAAAATGTACGTTTGGTAAAAAAGGAAAATTCG
This sequence comes from Stegodyphus mimosarum, assembly GCA_000611955.2. Taxonomy (NCBI): domain Eukaryota; kingdom Metazoa; phylum Arthropoda; class Arachnida; order Araneae; family Eresidae; genus Stegodyphus; species Stegodyphus mimosarum. The sequence goes on from KK114673.1 coordinate 168,505, forward strand.
TCGATGCAGGTATCAGCTGCAGGGCCTTTAATTACATTTGTAGCAACAAAAATAAAATAATAAAGCAAGATTTATAACTTCACCAGTTCACCTCAGATTAGTGCTGCCCAGACGGTATAGTGGTTAGAGGAGCTTACTGCCGTACCGCATCTCGGAAAAGGCATGATGTTTGTAAATGTATGGTGTCTTTGCTTCATGGGGACACTCTAAATATACGGCCAGCCGAAAGTCTTTTCATGTGATTTGGTGTCAGGGGAGAAGGGTGGAAGGCCCTCGGACCACACCCCGAATGCTGCTACTAAAAATTGGGGTGGTAGTAGAAGTCCAATTTCCTTATGGCTCTGGCAACCATTCTTCCATTAAATTCAAGGACAAAAGTAACTTCAGATAAGTGATCAGCGGAATTATCCCATATTAGTCAAAAAAATGCCACTTAACGGTTTGCTCTCCAAAAATTCCAGTTAACATGTTTTCTTTAAAAACAAAACTGCACTATCATCGTTTTTGCCATTGTGCTACGCAAAATCCTCGAAATTTAAAGCCATAACTATGTAAGTTTACCCTAATTTTATAACAGTTATTTTAAGTTTATGCACTTTTCCTATCCCTTCTAGTTTCAGCTTACAATTTCCTACCAGAATGTATTTTCAGAAACGCGTTTAATCCAAATGAGTAAGAGTCGAGTATTTAAGTCGATGTTTAACTGACTTCGTTAGAGAGCCAGAGTTCCTGACTAGCGCGCGTTTGTCTTTCAGTACGTCTCTCTCTAATTTATTGCTACGCTCGGCCGTACTTTAGGCCCTTGATAGCTTCGCCTACTTAATTGAGATTTAAGTGCCAACTACTTAGAATCTTGACAGCTTCAGCTATATCTTTAGCTAAGTTTAAATTCTTATTAATTTGAGTTCAAGCCCAAGTGGAGGCTTTGCTGTAAGCTCCGAGACAGAAGCAGACTGTGTTCATCATTATTTTGCGAAATAAAGGGTAGTTAACCCTTCTTGAGTCTTACGTCTCTGTTCACACACTCAAACGTTTATTTGTTTATCAGTATAAGGGGTTTTTAACATTGAACTGTGAAATAAAATGATGGAGCCCCGCAACTCTCTGGTGTTTTATTAACTAAACTTTTATTTACTGCTAAATAAGTTTTGACAGTCAAACCCAGGAATTTCTTTCCTAAAGACACATGGTCTGTAACACCTCTCAACATCTTGCCGTATATTTTATGATTCAAAATGGCCGCCTAGACGATATAGTGGTGAAGGGAGCCGGCTCGATACCAAAGGGCCTGGGTTCAAATCCCGGAGAAGGCATGGCTGTAACTGGCCTTCCCTTCATAGGAGGCAAAGGTGGCCCACCTATTAGGTGCCTCCATAAAAACGTGATCACCACATCTCACATTACAGTGGCCAAGCCGAAGTCAGCCAAGGGCCCGCCATTGGAACAAAAAAAAATGATTCAAAACGAGATTCAAAATATTCGAATTTGAGGCTGGAACTTGACTGCCACTTTAAGCAGAATTGGCAAACGTTTAAATTGGGTAAAGTATTTGATACACTCTTATTCTCAAATCTAGCATCTACAAATCTTGACACAATATATAAGCAATTTGGTTTCTCGGAAAGCGGGCTGATTAATTTTTTCCACATTGTGACGCATGTAAAATGCATTTGATTGATTTCTGGGGATTTTATTTATTTATTGCGAGTAATATACCTTTAGAAACCTTTAGACAGATGTTAAGCACATGCTGTTAATTTTAGTTTAATTTCAAAAATGTTTTTAATTTTCATATAAAGTAATAGCTAATGAATTAACTGGAAGATCTGAGATATAGAGTGATCATAAATTTTCCGTTTTCTTAAAATTTCTTCATTAAAAAAGTAATATATTCGAAGCAAATGACGTAAAATTTAAAAAAAATGTTGCTTTTCGCTTGATAATTATATGAGCTCATTTAATTAATAAGTGGAGCATAAAATTAGTAACATACGCCTGCATATCTACAACTCAACTTGATTTACCTGTTCAGTAGTTACAAGCATCTTTGATTTAACTGAATATATTTTGTAATTTAGCTACAGAAAAATATAAATATTATTCAGTTCGTTAACTAATCTGAATACATCAAAAACATAGCTTTGTAAAGTGTTTGATATTTTTGTAACAGAAATTAATGTATATTTCGCAAGAGCTTCTACTTTATGTGGATATTGGTTTCCGATTAAATGAAGCTATAAAAATTAAAATAAATTAAGTAATTTGTAAAAGTAAGTAAACATTTCGAAATTTTTAAATTATGAAGATTTTCTGTATGTTGAATAAGACTATTCAATTAAGCAATAAAATTATCTTTAGTTGTTTATTAGTGTAATTCTCCTTAGAAGTTGTTAATTAACGCATAATGAGCATTTTAATGAGCTAGTTAATGCCACCTGATGAAAATTCAATGTACAGAATTAGTTTTACATTTATATAAGCGCGTTCAAAGTGAAGCGCAAAATTACATATCTTTGATAAAAAGGGTTTATTGGGAAACTATCAGAAATAAAATATCCATCAAGTTTACGATCAGTAGGCAAACTATTTGGATGCATAATATTACTAATAGTTAACGGTTGCAAAATATATTTATTTTCAGAGTTTCAGCATTTTCTTTTCTGATAGTACATGTGGAAAATAAGTTTTTATGTTTGCAGTTAATTAAAGTTCTAATTATTTTTACAGAATAACATTTTGCATTATAATACGAGCTGATGGGATTAGTTTTCTTCCATATCTGGCTGTTTTCAATAAATTTGTATTTAAAGGACATATTCGGGAATGTGATCATTTCGAATAAAGTACAGTCAGAAGTAATACTAGTTTCCTTAGGTCTGGAACTTTACGCCGACAGTGAGTTGCCCGACATCTCGGTTGCCCAACGCAGTTTGCCCGGCAACTCGATTGCCTAAAAAGTACACCATGAACAAAAACAAATAGAACAGTTTTGTACTTCCACTTTCACTGGGCCGATTGACGAAATTGAACTTGCATCTTAGGATATATTATATTTATATATAGCATTGTTCTAACATACGTATTTTGACACAAAATCTGACTTTTTTTTTAATGACATAGCGATTCTTTTCCCATATTTCGATCTAACGACTCAAATTATGCCTCAATATTATTTTTTTTTAATTTGATATGAAACTGACGTAGAAATTTTGTATATTGTTCGAAGAACAGCCTTGACGCCATAAAGGGAGAAACAGCTTTTTGTGGTATGGCAGGCAATGATTGTCATTCGATGACATACTTTCTCTAGGCAGACAGCCGTAATACTTTTCCCTTGCTAAGGGATTATCTGTAGTAGTTATTATTGTAGTATAGTAATTAAAGGGTAAAACAGCTTATTGTGGTATGACAGGCAATCGTTGTCATTTGATGATGTACTTCCTCTAGGCAGACAGCCGTAATACTTTTCCCTTGCTAAGGGATAATCTGTAGTATTACTTATTATCTGTACCATTTATTAGTATTTATTATTGTAGTATTTATTCTGTAGTATTTTATTATGTGTAGTAGTTACTTCGGTTGGCATGATGAAATGTCGCCCATACCTTAAAGAAGCCAAGTTGGCGCAACCAAGGCTGTTCTCCGAACAATATCCGAAATTTTAAGCGCCAAAAATAATTCACTTGACGAAATTCTTACTTTATGATAAATATTTCTTTCTTAATTTATGGTAAATTCACTGCACTAGCGGAATAAAAAGTGCATCTTTCATTTCAAATAATTTTAACAAAAAAAAGTACGTATATCACATTTGGTGTTATTATCGGTTTTAACAAATATGCCAAATTTTAAAACGCAACGTGTTGCCATTCAGTAAAGCCTAAGATATGCACAATTTTAATCTGGCAATTTTTGAGTAATAAACTAATCGATTTAAATGTGATTGATTTAAATAAACATGTATTTAAATCTGGAGATGTCTAGGTAGAAATATTCAATATTTTTTTAAAAATTTTATTAAATTAGAATAGCTGGATTTATTGAAATTACTGCATATTTTCTTTTTGTAATAACTGTTCTAAGTGGCTAGACGTGCAAGTGGCCAGTTTTCAAATAAACAATATTGCAAGTATGCAAATATTGTATACAACCTCTAACACTCTACCAGCAATTCTAAAGATATACGGTTTTGAAATATTTTGCATATATATTTTGTTAAAATTTGTTTTTGAATATCTTGTTAAAATATTTTTATTACTGTTGAATTGAATTTTATATGGCTTGATTGTGAAGAACGGGATAACTTCTATACAAAGTTAACATAAAAAAACATTAATCTTAAAAAAGAGAATGGTTTTTTAAGCTGTCTTACTAAGAAAACTGAACACTGATATGATAAATGGAGAAAAAAATTGAAAAATTTAAAAATATATATGCCGACACTTTACACTGCATCAGGAATTCTAAACATATTAAAAATTCTATGATATCGCTGCTGAGTTATCTGTGGCGCGAGTGCGAAAAAAACGATACATAATAATAAAGCTAAAAAGACAAAGCATGGGTTAGCAGGAGTAAGTGCAACAGCAGATTGGTAAACTGCAAGCTCAGTAAGAGCGTAAAAAAACATTAACAAACCTTTTTCGGCGATCGTGAAGAATCTGAAATCTTTAAATCTTTCAGAAATTTTTTTAAAATTACTTATCTTTTTGTATTTTTTACTTACTTCTTGTGCGCCCATCACATATCTATGGGAAGACCCCTGGATTTTGAATGGTGTGTAGTGAATGTTGCGTGTAATACCGTGGAAGGAATAATTGTTTAGTTTGTTCTGTTGTTAAAGGTAATGGTGATGCATTTTCTTCCATCAGCGCATTCCTTGCGAGTTGGCGAATGACCAGGACGGTGTTTTCTCTCCTACGCTGGCTGCACTTGTAACTGGTCCTTTGAGAAGATCATCAGTTATTGTGTAGTCACCAGCATGAAATTTTCCAAGTGTTTCAAAACGTATGTGCTATGCTTCGAGTCGATTTTGTGTTCTTGGAATACCAGGAGCATTTGATTCGAATACGGGCCAGAAATCTGAAGAAAATCTAGGAGGAATTCGAGTAACCTCTCCACTTACCTTATTCCGCCTGATTTTATAATGCACATAATAATCCTTGAACCACTGTACTACGGCATTTGCTTCATCGGAAATAACAGGATTTATCTCATCAAATGCAGACGAAATATCACCAGACGTAAGAAAACAATGAGTATTGGGAGCTGGAATGAGTTGAAGTTTCAAATTAAAACTTTCGACTTGGTCTTACCTTTACAAGCCCGGAAGCCTGAATATGGAACCACACATTCTGTCCTAAATAAAAAAAAATCCTTTAATAGGCGCAGCTGAAAAGTTATAGCTAGAAAAATTAATTTCCTCTTTTCGAAAACCACTAGTAGTGAAAAGAGAATTTATCGAGGACATGTTCAGCAGCAAGATCATTCAAGTATTTTAATAAATGAGCGTAGCTGTACTCTTATTCACTGGTCATTAAGCTTAAGCAAGAGGAAGCATTTTGCATTTGCACCTGCCTAACAAGAGCGTGTATGGTATTCAGTTGAAAGAAAAGTATTAAATCAGTGGACAGATTAAATTTGGTCACCAATAAAAGCTATTCATCTTTCAGCATGCAGCTTGATATAATTAAAACATTGATGTATATGAGAATGTTTCGGGATATTATCGTTTTTGTGATACATTAGAGAAGTGGACGTTATCCGGTTGAGAGTCGCTGATTGGTTTGAATTATTTATTCTAAATACGGGTCTTCCTTTGCTCTTGGAGAGAGAAGGGGAAATTCTGCAATGCATCTACAGAGCGTTTCAGTCGTCTGAAATGTCGACCGTTTTTTGGACAAGACACTAATGTATTACACAAGACATTAACATGTACACTAAGATCAATTTAACACACTAATGTATTTTGCTAAATGTGTTAATCCAAATTTATGCTGATTTGGAATTTGGAGTTTTGTCTTCTAAGTTCTATACTATATTTTTTAGAAGCTACGTTAATTTATCAATTACCACTGGTGGATGCTTATTGTCTAGAACATTATTTGATGGCTGTGGCCGACTTTAAAACATTTTTTTTAATGTATTAAAAACTTGACGTAATTTAGCATTTAGTTGCTTATTAATTTTACTTATGCTTTCCTGTATACATCTGCAAGAATAAAACTCATATATTTTTTAAAATTTTATTTTAAGAAATTCTTCTTCAGAATTTAAAAATAATAAATTTAAAGAAACATTTAAAAAAGAACAAATACTTAATTCTATATACAGGGTGGTCATAAAGATACTTTGCCGACAAGTCCACTTCTAGCGCGTCCGTTCCGGTACGAGATGAGATTGCAAATATAGTGATTCGGAGGTATACACTCGAAATTCGGTCAATGGCAACACAGGGGAGCTCACGGTTACGGTTATAGTCAGAGAAACTCAAAAATGTCGAAAGCCGACGCCAGCGTTTTCTGGTTGCAAAATGTTCAGCTCATGCGAAAACCCTAAATAGCTTTGGAAGGTAGCGATATGTCCAAAAACAAACGTGTTATGCATGCACAAAAAAGAATTCTGTGAACCAGCCACCGAAACATAATCTGGGTGCACGCATAAAATTTGCGTTTAATAGAGGCAAGATACCAATCACAGAACGCCGATCGCCAGATATTCAGCGTAAGAAACCGATAAAATGCCGGAGGTAAGCGAAGTCGCCATTCGGGAAATCGGACATGGCGACGAAATTACTCTTCCTGGCAACGTTCGCAGTGAATTGATAAAACTATTATCAAAATGGGATGAACGCTACGACCGGAATTGCGTAGGCGGAATGCACTCAATGACATCGTTTTTATGCAAGATGGTGTACCTCCACATATAGCGAGGTTTGTTAAAGGGTCCTGGAACAACATTTTGGTAATTGTATAATATCACACCATTATCCTCTTCCATGGCCTCCGCGATCCCCCGATCTGGCGCCTACGTATTTCTGCTTTTGGTAATGTCTCAAATCCAAGGTTTACCTGTGCAATCCGCATGTCGGATTTAATGCATTCTATACGGCGTGAGATTGCAAACATCCCTCATGCCATGTTGCATACTATGTTGTTGTCAGCGGTATTGTCCACCTTCTTCCGACGTAGTGCATACTGGCCTGTAATGGCACCCATGTGGAAAATGTTTGATCTAAATAAAGATTTCTTTTGTCCAATATGTGTTGCCATCAATCATCGGTGTCTTGTCTTTGTCATAAGCAAATTTTCTGCGTGTGCCCCTATCATATTTCGTTGGCTGGTTTTCAGAACTCTTTTTTGTGTCTGCATAACGTGCCAGTTTTTGGACAAATTGGTACCGTTCCAACGCTATTTAGTGTTTTCGCATGCGCTGAACATTTTGCACCCGGAAAAAATTGGCGTCGCCATTCGACATTTTCGATTTTCTGTGACTATAACCGTAACCAAGTGCGCCCCTGTGTTGCTGTTCACAGAATTTCGAGCACATACCTCCGAATAACTAACTATATTTGCAGTCTCATCTCGATGGGTTAACCGGAAGGGATGTTAGAAGTGCAGATGTTGGCACAGTTTCTTTATGACCACCCTGCATATAAACACATATTATTTGTATATATTTTAACATAGTGATGCCTATTCGCAAAGGACATTATTAGTGTTACGAAAAATTAAAATATATTGTTGAAAAATAAGAATCGAGTTTAAAATGAAGTATTAAAATGATAACTTAAAATTTGCGTAAAACCTACGGGAAGAATTTCTGGTTTCATTCTCAGTGTGAATTGCTACTAACTTTCTCATTCAATATTAATAACACTTTTCTGTATGTTATAAAATAGCTCTTTCACGGCCACTGAATCTAAGCACATAAACTTCAACATAATTTTGAATAAAGTAAGAGTAAAAAAGAGTACTATTGAAAGTAATACCAAACACAGTGAAGTCTGAAATTCCGCGAGAGCTCCAATGACGCTTTGGATGCAGATGATGTCAAAGTACAAAACAATGTTTATCTTTTCATCCCCAAAACCAATAAAACGATAGCGAAACAACACTTGATTAATAGTGGCGCCATCTGTCAATAATCGATTTTCTCTTGAAACTGCAGTCGCATTTTTTTCCCTTTTTGAAAAAAAAAATTCAAATAATACATGCTGAGAATGGTTTTAGTGTTCTTCAAAACATCTTAATTAAATATTAAAAAAGCTTTCATTTTATGAGCTGGAAAAAAATTTTACTTCAAATATTTCATTCATTTCCAGGTTTCGCAAGCTGACTTAGAATTAAATAACAGGAAATTGACAAACGTCAGTATGTTTAAATTACCAAGAATGACAATTTCTTTTTTGATTTTGTGTAATTTCAGCTTAGGAGTGTTATTAGTTAAGTTTCAGTGATTTTATATAAAAACCTAAAAACTGCTTGCTTTTCCGAGATATTAAAAAATGTTTAAACAATATGAAATTATGAAAATTTGATGATTTATAAATACAGGGTGGTCATAAAGAAACTCTAGCCAACATCTAGCGTCCGTTCCGGTTAACCGATCGAAATAAGATTGCAAATATAGTTATTCGGAGCTATGAGCTCGAGATTCTGTGAATGGCAACACACGGACACTCACGGTTACGCTTATGTTTGCAGAAACCCGAAAATGCCGATAGGCAACGCCAACGTTTACCAGTCGCAAAATACTCAGCGCATACGAAAACTATAAATAGCGTTGGAACTGTACCGATATGTTCAAAATCTGGCGTGTTATGAATACCCAAAAAAGTGTTCTGAGAACCGGCTAACGAAACACGATCTGGACGAAAGCAGAGAATTTGCATATGACAGAGGCAAAACACCGATCACTGATGACAACACATATCAGACAAAAGAATACCTTTATTTAGATCAAACCTTTTCCACATGGGTGTCATCACAGGCAAGTATGCATTGCATCTGGAGACGGTGGACAATACCGCTGAACGCAACATGGTGTAAGTGATTTTTGCAATCTCACGCCGTATAGAATCCTTTAAATCCGACAAAGTTTGCGGATTGCACAGGTAAACTCTGGATTTGAGATATCCCCAAAACCAAAAATCCACAGGCGTCAGATCGGGGATCGCAGAGGCCACGGAAACGGATAATGGCGTGAGATGATGCGATCACCAAAATGCTGTTCCAGGACTATTTAACAAAGCTCACTATACGTGGGGTTGCACCATCTTGCATCCAAACTATGTCATTGAGTGCATTCCCCCTTACGCAATTCCGTTAGTAGCGTTCATCCCATTTTTATAATGCAATTTTATCAATTCGTCACAAATTTTCCCAGAAAGAATAGTTTCGTCGCCATGTGCGATTTCCCGAATGACGACTTTGCATACCCGCCTGGTATATTATCGATTTCTTACGTTGAATATCTGGCGATTCGCGTTCTGTGATTGGTCTCTTGCCTCTGTTATATGCAAATTTTCTGGGTGCACCCAGTTCGTGCTTTTTTGGTCGGTTTTCAGAACTCTTTTTTGTGTATGCATAACACGTCCATTTTTGGACATATCGGTACCGTTCCATCTCAATTTTGGGGATTTCGCATGCGCTGAACAATTTACGACCGGAAAAAGTTTGCTTTGGCATTCGACACTTTCGAGTTTCTGTAACTATAACCGTAAACATGAGCGCCTCTGTGTTGCCATTCACAGAATCTCAAGCGCATACCTCCCGAATAGCTATACTTGCACTCTAGAAACGGAAAGCGTCTTCTAGCGTCCGTTTCGGACGCTAGAAGAGCAGATGTGGGCAAAGTTTCTTTATGACCACCCTGTATTTAGAGCTTTTAAGTAATGCTTTTAGACATTCAGGAACAGAAAAAATAAATAATATATTTCCAAATCTTATCTAAGAATTTCATATAGAGGTACACATGGCAAAAAAAGGCACAGTTGCCGATTGACAAAATTCGAACTGCTTTTTCAGTGTCTCGAAAGCGCGACGTAGTATATGTATAAGATTTGTATATAACGTTGTCTTAAGATAGGTATTTTGACACAAAATCGGACTTTTTCTCGAATGACATGTCCATTTTATTCTATATTTCGATTCTACGACTCAAATTATGCCAAACTGCCAAATTTTGTAAAAATCGAAAAGCAGTTTTTTAAAAAATTTAGCTTACAAAATGGTAGCTCCTCAATGTTAATTGGATTTGATATATGTTTATTAATATTTCTATTTTTATTAAACTTGCATAGTTTCTTCTTTCACATTTCGAAATTTAGGTTCATTCCAAATAAAGTTCGTCTGTGTTTTATGATTTATTTTTAAACTTTATATTCCTAAATAATATTTATAAATTTTTTATAAGCAAGTTCGAATTATGATGTGTAAAATTTTTGCCATCATCTTAAAGTAGATGTATTTCTAAGCATACGTGGAAAAAATTAGCGTTTTCTTCAAAATTTCTTAAGATATACGTGAATTTACCTTTTGGCTTGTTTTGAAATTTGGCCTATTTACAATTAGCGATAATAAGTAAATTGGGGTTTACGCACTCTGTTAAAATTATTTTAAATTGTTTGAAAGTATGAACGATGACTTTTTCCCCTCGCTCGTAGACAGTGAAAAAAAAGGAAAGGAAAGTATGTTGCTATAAATTAAAACGTTTGCCAAGTGTATTGTCCTTGGCGCAAACTGAAAAAAATGCGCCAAGATAATTTTTTAAATTTCTCCATAAATTCCTCACGAAAATTATAAAATTTAATATTTAGGCATAAATTGAGTCGTAGAACCGAAATATAGAAAAAATGGGTATGTTATATCAGAAAAAGTCCGATTTTGTGTTAGAATACCTATATTAGGACAATGTTTTATATAAATATAATACATATCCTAAGTTGCTCTTTTGAGACATGAAAAGCGCAATTTGAATTTCCTCAATCAGCCCAGTGGAACGGGAGATATAGAAGTGCCCTGTTTCTTTCTTTTTTTCCCGCAGTATACTATTTAACTGCTCTAGAATATAGGATATAGCAAAAAAAACCTTTTATGATCTTAAGCGCTATTTACGTCGTAGCACCTTTTATGATCTTAAGCGTTACGTTAGCACGTTTTACTTCGTTGAAAGAAGTAAAAAGTGCGAAGAGTACTAAGGAAGTACTATAATCTCGATAAACTGGTATAATATTTTAAGGAAATTATCCATTTTGACCGCTGTTGAATCCATATGAATCCATTTTTTGGTGCAGCATCTGTACGTACGGACAGAATAAAGGACTCGTTTTTTCCAAAACGAAAAAAATATGGATTTAGACGAGATCTCTTTATCGTGACATCTGTATGTACATATGTAATACACGTCGCAGAATTCAAAAACGAAAAGCTTCAGAAAATTGTAATTTCGTGCATGGAACTGCTACACATGTAGTTGTGCATTTCTCTTTTTAGTTGCGATCAAGCTTCATCAAATTTATATAAATATACGTAAATGACAGTTACTCGTCTTGGAAAGTTCAGTTACTCTATTTTTATATGTTGGTAAATTGTGTATTTTTTTCCCTAAAGTGAGTTAATTATGTTGTTCTTCATATTCCAGTTAAGGTTTTTATACATTTAGTTAATCTGTATGCAATAGCTGTAGAATTAACAACAAAGTTATTTTAATGATAAGCAGCCACAGTTTCTTTACATTTGAAACTCTAAATAGAATAGTGAAGTAAGTTAGTTTAAGATCAACTTCAGTGTCTTTCTGCTGAGTGGGACCAAAAGCCGTCTCCTGCTTCGAAATAACCTATTGTCTCTACAGTGGCGCCAGAACTAAAGAAGATGGCGAATGATGATTCTCCACCACCAGGATTTGGTGATTCGGTCCCCTAATCCCCAGTTCCCCTTTAAAAGGGGGAGTATATAAGATATTTCTTCCGCCTTTCTTGTGGTGTAATGGACAGCATATTCGGCACATATTCGAGACGTCCGTGGTTCGAGTCCCGGCGAGGGCACTATTCAGTTTTCACGTCTTCTGCTTTGAAATATACTAATGTCTCTACAATGTATTTTTCAAGTTTTGGACATTAAGGGAGGATGATCTTTTAGGAATGCTGAAAAGAATGCATGAGCCAACAGTTGTAGAGATGGTTGGTTTATATTGTCTAAAGGACCTGTGAGGTTTTAATATTTAAATCTAAAATTGTAACTTAGAACCCGACGAACACTAACAAGTAAATAATCGCTTAAGAACACGTAAGACTTAAAGAGGGTTTATAATCCTTTATTTTTCAGATTATTTACAATCGGTTCCTACTACTAGTTGCAACGGATTGGCGTTCGAGAGGGTGAACTACATAGTTAGAATGACTCTCAAATACAAACGTAACCACTTGGAACCATAATTTTATTTCATGATAACGCATGTCAATATTTTTCGATTACAGTTAAATATCATAATCTTTATGTACATGGAATTTTAAGTAAAGAACAAAGGAGGATAACTGGGAATAGCAGCACTGATGTTTTGCTGGGCAGGGGAAGTTAAGGAACGGAATGACGTAATTGCTCGCGAAGTAGTATTTATACTAGGCAGGTGCCTATGTGCAGCTCAGCTGCGATTGGTTAATTTTAGGTTTTAGTTCTCTTTGCATGCAGTGTTATGTAACGGTCGTATGATTTTGGAAAGTTCTCGAATTTGGGAGAAAATACAAATTTAGATGGAGAACATAAAATTTAGAATAGTCAATTGTGATGTTGCCAAATATTTCTTAGCGTAGACATCGTATTTTATTATATCTTACATACATACATACATACATATACATATATGTATAAACTCGCCCATGAGCATGAATGCTCATAGGCGGAGGAAACTTAAGAACATAAGTTGCAAGATCGAACTTTCTTCAATCATTAAAGGGGTGACCAATTTGTAATGTGCCTCTTGTATAATTAAATGTAATTTTAATACTTATATCGAAAACCAAACTTTAATAATAGGTATTAGAAAGCACCCCACTTGTTGTCAGAAATGTTGTATTTATTTTTTATTTAGACATTTAAATTAGACTTTAAATAAATTGAGGAATAAAATTTATCAGTCGTTAATTCGAGTATAAAATCGGTATTTTGTAATTTCTGAAATTAATTGAAATTCAAACTCATTTACATTTAATTTGCTTTATTTTTTAATTAAAATTTTTTAATTTTTTTTTATTTTTCCTCTTTAATTCGTATTTTATAAATTCTAAACGAAACTATTTATGTAGAATAAAGCTAATTTTAAAACTTGATCAGTTTTATAACTTATGAACAGCCCATTGGTGAATTCAAGAAAATTGGTAAGCAGATCCTGGTTCAAATATCGGCAAACGTGTAAATTGCGTGGACGTTTTCTTGGTTTTGCCCATGAGTGGACATAAATCAGTTTCTCTTAAAACGTTTTCGAGAAAGGCATTTCTGCTCTTGGCGAATGCCTTTGTTAGTTTCGCCATAATCAAAACGACTGTAGAGTCATTAGGTTATTTAGAAGCAGGAGAGATGAAAAAAGTGCAACACCTTCGCCAGGATTCGAACCACAGAGCTCTTGGTTACGCGTCGAGTGTGCTGACCACTACACCAAGAAGGCATGGAAAGATGGCGGGAGAAATACCTTATATACTCCCCCCTTTTAAAGGGCGACTGAGGTTTTCGGAACCCTATCGCCAAATCCCGGTGGTGGAGAATTATCAACCTTTCAGTTCGGGCGCCAGTTGTAGAGCCATTAGGTTATTTAGAAGCAGGAGAGATGAAAAATGTGCAACGCCTTCGCCGGGAATCGAACCACGAAACTCTCGGTTACGCGTCGATTGTGCCGACCAGTACACCACGAAGGCATGGGAAAAAGGCGGGAAAAATACCTTATACAGTAATAAACCCCTTGTTATGACCCATGGTTTGGAATTTGAAACCATTTCATTTCCGTAATGTTCAGAAAAGAATGTAATTAACGTTCAGAAAGGAATACATTTTTATTACTTAATTGTTCGTATCTCTTGGTAGTTTTAATTACACATTTTGTGATTAATAGACACAATTCCAGGTAAAAAAATAGGTAGCGAATAGAATTTTGAAATGCTTGTAAGTTTATGTTTGAGGCTACAACGATAAAACCATTTATCCACGCCATGAAAGACATTTATTCACTTTGCTCAAAACATACACCTGGTTTACTGAGGAGAGAAAGATTTATGATGAGGATGCAAGAGAGAAAAATAAACGAAGGAAAGAGAGAAATTGTTTTCACTATCTCTATTAATTGAAAAGTTAATTACACATTGATTAACTTTTCAATTAATACGCTGTTGAAAAGATAATATTCCTGCATCAGAATTCATCAGTGAGTCAGAAGGCGGATTTTATGCGTCTAGTGAGTATCAAATGATCGTTGCAATTAAACACTGAGGAGGAAATGAACATTTCGCCAGAAATCATTAACACTCTTTTAGAGTTCATACTCTTTCAAAGTTCATTTACATGGGATATTAGAAATTTTGTTCTTATTTCAGTAAGAATTACTTAAATCTTCACACGTACAAAAGTAAAAATCCATCTAATAGTACAGGAATTAATGTTATGACCTTATAACTAACCTTTTTTACTTCTTTGTACGAAGTAAAAAGGAAGTATTGTAATCACGAAAGATTTCGGGTATCATATTTCAACGAAAATATCCATTTTGACCGCTTTCGAATAGAATTTAACGATATTTTTCCGTGATATCTGAACATAAGAATAGAATAAAGGACACGTCTCCCAAAAAATTATAAATCTGATTTAAAATGGATTCTGAAGAAATGTTTTTGTGATGCCTGTACGTACGTATGTATCTCGCATAACTCAAAAACGAGTAGCCTCAGAACGTTGAAATTTTGCATATATAGGACTGCTATGATATGTTGAAATGCACCTCCTATTTTGGTTGCAGTCGGCAGCACCAAAGATATATAAATATATGTATGTGTATATAGGTATCTACTCTGCTACTCGGCTTCGTGATCTTCGTTTCTTTATTCTTATATGTTTGTAAATTGTGCATTTTTTGCTTTATTAATGATTGAATCGTGGTGTTTTTATCATCCGGTTACGGTTTTATACCTTTAGTTAACCTGCATGTTATAATTGCACAATGATTAACAATTTGAAAGTTGTTTAAGTGCGGCTAAGCCTAATTATTTTTACGTAGCAACCGTATTTGTTTACATTTGAAACTTACGAGAATAGTATATTTGTTGCCAATCTAAAGAATCTAAGCTTCGCATTAGCAAAGATAACGCCTTCTTTTATTATTGCGAATTAAATCATGTGTAATCCATTCTGGAATTTATTCGAGGAAATAAGTGTTTAAGATTTACTTCGTAATTTTTAATATAGTTATTTTGAGTTTTTATGTATTTTTACCTTGTCATGAAGGGAGAACTGAATTAAATGAATGAGAAGTACTGAATCGTCTGTGAAAAACTGCTTCTTTTCTTTTTGTTTGTTTGTTTAATTTCTTTCATGCATCGTTTTAGATTTATAGTATTTGAATAGAACATGTGGCAACGATTTTTTCAGATGATATAGGTAATTTTTGTGCATTCTGAATTATAAAATGAATAAGATGTACTGCCGCTAAGGGAACCTAGCGCCAGAGTATCGCTATGGTAAACGAATATAGTGAATTTTAAAGAGTGCATTTATTCTATTGTCGTTTACGCGCTATCGGTGAAGTATATTTAATTTAATCCAATAAGTTTAAATGAAATTTTAAATTGAGTTAAATTTACTATTTCTTACAAGGAAGTCCTGTGGTGTAAGCATCATTTTTTCCCTCTTGTGAATGGAGATAATTCCAAAATTTATTCTGATATAAAGGCTTTGAAGCCTTATTGTTCTTTCACTAGAAATTAATCACCAGTTAAATATAATTATTTGAAATGAGGCGAATGCGTAACTATAGATTATCATAGATTTTCAAAAACATAGAGAACTTTTCTGAGTTCTGCCTCTGAATAAGAGGAAATTCGCCATCAAATTCGATTGTGGGTTATTCGTTCCTAGACAAAGGTTCCTTTTCTCCCAATTTTTAAGTATTACACTGATATATTTCTCTTAAAATTTGACAAAACGTTTGGGTTACTTGATCAGAGCAAAGCATACAAGGACTTCCTCGTTACTTGTATTGCGGCAAGAATGCTTTTGCGAGTGATATTTTAAGTAACAATATGGAAACCGGAAAGGATGGCAAACATTTATAGTAAAAGGAGTACAACACTGGAAAAATTTTAGCCCTTTGGCTCCTTTGTAAAATTTTCAAAGTTTTCATTTATAAGTATTTTGCTAGCATATGTTCTATGGTTTCAATTAACCCCTATTTTTAATTTAACAATTCTTTCAGAAGACACGGTAGGTATACGTAGAAATAGACTAGTTAAAATTGCTCGATTATATAAATTTTGGTCCTTTGGTTTAAAGTATTTGTTTAGTTAGTAGATGTTTGACGAAATTCCAAATATAGAAAAATTATCATTTATACTACTAAACATTTCTTTCCGAATTGAGGAAGTCTCTGCAGCGGAAACTTCTTGAATATTTTGCTCCTCTGATTATCTTTTCCTGTATATTCTGTGTGTGGTGAAAAAGTTCTTTTACTTTAAATATTAAAGAGTAAATTAAGCTAACATTAACAAAGGTGTTTTAGATAGCTTTAAATCCTAACAACAACTTTCTTTTTTCTATATTTCTTCCCTTCAGTTTCATCGAAAATATATAAACTTCAGTTTAAGTTAAAATGCTTAACTAACTACAGAAAATGAAGTGAAGTAAAAACAGATGAAACTTCATAACATTTGGTTAAGAATTATAAATCAGATAACATTCATAATAAAAAGAAGTGACGCAAAGAAAACTTTGCCGCTTGTAGAGCTATTATTTATGTCATTTACTTTTTATCATTGATTGTGAGCTGTCATCATAGAGTTAATTCCTTTAAGGAAATAAGCCTAATAGGAATCGCAAAAACTTCCAGTTGCAGCTGTTCTGCAATTAAAAGCTTAACCTGCCGAAGATATTGTGTACAGAAAATTCCGCGGAAAAAATATTTAAGGTTTCAGATAGCTAAATTAAACTTGGGAGTTATAATTTTTCACAGTACTATGAACAATTTGCCAGTACTAGAGTTTTTCATTGGAGGCAATTTGAAGTTTCCTGAAATAACAACTAAACTATTCTAGGAAAGTTAATAGGCATTAAAAATAGTTTTCTGTTTTTATTATTTTCACTCCAACCTGTAATTAAGGCCACAAGCGGCAGAGCGGTGAAGTCGCTGAACACTGGTATTTCGGTCCGAAGTTCAAATCCTATGAACGAGCTGGCTGCATGGGTGTTTTCATGGTTTTCCCGATGTGTAACGTGTATACGAGCCATTTTGCATTAGAAAGTTGTCAACTAAGGCATTCAAACCCTTAGGCCGATAACCTTAGTGTGCGTTGTCGTAATCTTAATAAACCAAACTCTAATTTAGGTTTTAGACTTTGGCAATTAATTTTCAGATACAGTTTTGAGAATGTGTGTAAGATGTAATTAATTACGTTTTTCTTCATATACACATTTCACTTTTCACTACTGTACGTAAACGTCTATAAATAAATGCAATTAAATTATTAGATTATGTTAACTTTGTATGTTAATATTCAACATTAATTGGCGTTCGAAACAAGATTTCAGAAGAATAATGCTTATCTATCATGGATTAAGTAATTAGAACTTTCCCTGATATTCTAATTTTGGTGCTGATGCATTTGAATTAATGTAATTGTATTTAAGAATGAACGAAACGAAGACGAATGATAATGTGAATAATATGACTGATTATTTGAAGAAAGAAAGAGCAAATTTACGTCGTAAATTTACGACTGCTTGTAATCAGTTTGATGAGTTGACAGCCGATACGAGGACTGAAATTAAGCAACTTTAGTCATATTTAATAAATTTTATACATGTCAGAGCGTTTATTTATGATTTACACTGAAGAGAGTAAGACTTTAGAATATAGTGAGGAAGAGTAGAACAAAATTATGTCATATAGGAATCGTTTCATTGAAGTAAAAATATATCGGAATACCAGTTGCCAAATTCTAAAAAACTGAAGTACAGAAAACATTTCTTAAAGCAATAGGTCTCCTTAGTTGTCAAGAAACATATTTAGCTTTAATATTGGCTAATATGCACACCTAATCTGTTAATATAAATAACTTTGATGAAGACAGCCTATAAGGAGTTTCTCCAGCATTCTTCGCATGCCTTCATAGAGTAGGGGTCAGCACGCTCGAAGCGTAACCGAGAGATCCGTGATTCGATTCCCGGCGAAGGCGTTTCCCATTTTTCATGTCTTCTGCTTCCGAAGTAACCGAATGTCTCTACAGTGGCGTCCGAACTAAAAGGTTATGGATGATGCTTCTCCACCACCGCGATTGGGGTCCCTAATCCTCAGTCACCCTTTAAAAGAGGGAGTATATAAGGTGTTTCTCCTGCATTCTTTGCATGCCTTTGTAGTGTAGTGGTCAGCACACTCGACGCGTAACCAAGAGGCCCGTGGTTCGATTCCCGACGAAGGCCTTGCTCATTTTTTATCACTTCTTCTTCCGAAATAACCTAATATCTCTACAATCCCTCTGCAAAAACAAAGTTACCGGACCTAGATCTAGGATTTGGCCACACTTTCTTGGAGAGAATTATTTAAAAAAATTATTTTCATGCTTTTTGGAATGGAATTAATAATATGCAGAGGTTTCACATACGTAGCGCCTGCTATTTTCACAACCAATTGCAGGAGCATATTATCAGTTGAAGTTCAATGAATCTTTGTCTGTTGTTATGTATATCTCGCAAAAATTGCTAAGTATACAAAACATGCTAAATCTTTCCATGAATTCTAACTAGTATTTTGCTCTGTGTTATAATATATGCAGATGGTTGTCAGAGGTCTTCGATAAAGTATGTATGAGTATTTTATGAGAATTACCCACCAAGAATATTTCGAAGGAACTTACAAAAGTTCTTTCAAAGTTAGGTAATTCCCATACAGAAATTTTCAAGCACTGCAGATATCTTCAGGGTATTTACTTCTTTTTATAAAAACTGAATGGAATTTACAATGAGCGACGTTTATCTTTCGGTCAAAATCTTCAAAAGAAACCATGAAAGACATTATCACAATATTTTTCATGCATTATTCAATTGTGGAAAACATGTGGAACCTGCGTGCGTTCCAAAAGAAGTTTGCTTTTAATTATCTCGCTTCTTTCCTTGGATATTCCAAATAATCCACGTGTTGCATTTATGGAATAAGAAACGCGTTTTCCAAAAAAAAATAAAAAATACTTAGTGAAATATATCGAACAGTGCCCAAGAGAAAATATCAAGAAGGTACAAATTTCGGTATGAGCATAACATAGTGGTAGATAACATTTTTATAACTATAAAGATTAAAAAAAGAGTATTTGAGCTATAAATGGAATACAGTTATTCATTGATTCTATCATTAAAAAATAACATAAATTTCGAAACACATGTAAGTGTACATTTCATGAATATGTATATAATTGCTTAACTGCATTGTAAAGATGAAATGTGGGAGTAATTTTAAGGCTTTTTGTAGCTGCATTAGAATACAACGCTTTATCATTAAGATGCTGTCTGAAAAATTTAAAAATACTAGAATTTTGCTTTGGCAATACAGTAGAAGTCCAGAAATCCGCAATGCTTGGGACTAGAGGTTGTGTGGATTTTAGGATTTTGCGGATTTCAGGGCAGAAAAGCCAACTCATAATATTCAGACTGAAAGTGCAAAATAAATAAGACATATTAGATGCATTTACTTAAATTATTATGTACAATAATATTCATCATTACATTATTTTATTACATGCATTAAATTATTACATATATATATATATATTCATTTATATTAGTGATTACAGGAATATTTTAAAGCATTAAGGACATATACTACAGAGACGTGTAAAAATAAGAGATACTAATAAAGCATAAAATATTCCATTTTTTTTACCTGTTTCAAACATTTTTCTGATAAACGTTGGTTTTAAAACTGTAGGTGCTCCAGAGTAAGAGTTTTTTTTTTTTGTAAATTCTACAGGGTCATAATCTCTTGCTCTGTGACACAGCTCTGTTGTTCTAAATATTTTAAGTATTTTTTACCATGCTCCAAACCCTCATTAAAAGATATTTTCTTACTCCTATCAAATTCATTATCTGTGTCGGAATCGTTTCCTTGCTGTGGCGATTTCAAAACAGAGCCAATGATTTCATCATCGGTTATCTGATATGCCAGTGTTAGCTCATTTGAACACATCATCCATATTGAAAACCTCTTCTGGGCTAAGATCTTTTTTCTGCCACTAACACAGAATCATTATTATTCGGTAATTTTGACGTTATTATTGGACAAATATTTTTTCTTGGGTATTTCATTCTCCATTCTGCGGTTTCTGGAACCTATAAATTCAATGTTTATATTTTGAGAGGCAGTGTGGATTTCAGGAGTTGGCGGATTTCAGGTCGGCGGATTTTTGGTATTTGACTGCATTTTCAAATTTTCCAAACTACCATATCTTGGAAGTAATATAACAATAATATACCTTGAGAAGAGTTATTAAAGTTTTTTGGTAGCTGCATTAGATCAGATACAAGATATATCTTTTAGATGCATTGTAAAAAATATAATAAAACTAGAATTTTGCTTTGACAATCTTTTCAAAATTCTCAAAATAGCATATTTTGGGAATAATATGACAATAATATATCTTGGGAAGAGTAATTAAAGCTTTTTGTAGCTGTATTAACATACTAGCTACATCTTTTACAGGCTTTATGAAAAAATTTAATAATACTAGAATTTTGCTTTCGCAATATTTTCAAGATTCCTAGAATAGCATATATTGGGTATAGTGTATTTTGGAAATAATATAACAATAATATATCTTGAGAAAGGTAATTAAGTCTCTTTTGTTTTCAAGTGCTGTATTTGGCTAAAATAAACCTGCGCCTTTCAGGAAGGACTTGAAATCTTTAAAATCATAGCTATCAGAGCTGAATCTGGAACTGGGCCGATCGTCATCGAAGAGAATTATTTTTAACTATAATTATTTACTCCAATTCTTGCTCATAGTTTCAATATTAAGTTTGACTCCAAGAGAACAAGAACTTACGCATTCTTTCAGTACTTACGTATTAATGCGACCACTTTAGTAGAATTCGGTTAATTTTCAGTATGTGCCAAAATCTGGCAGCCATACACATTGTCATGAGAAAATCCTTCAGTCAAATAACGCCGCCATTTCGTATGCATTATTTTTTGTTATGTTCCAAGTTCTAATCGTTTTTACAAACAAACCGTGATATTTTTTGCCTTAAACTTAATTTTAAAACATGGGTTGTAGAATGGGCAAGAAAAGGAAGAAACTGCGGTAAAATGTTTGCAAGATTACACAATTTTGCTGAAAATTTCCTAATGGAAGTAACGAGAAAATGCGTTTCCTCGATAGGCCCTGTTACAAAACCAAGTTTCCGCAGTTCTTTGATACTTTATTAAGGGAAAACAGATTGCTGTGTATTTCTGGAGAAGATAACATAAAAAAAGTTACAGATAAATTTGAAGAAGAATGTAAATGTTTTATTTATTAATATATCATGCAATCCTTTATTAATAATTCAAATTTGTATTTTAAATTGTAAAGAATGTTTTCCTTTCATATGCTGAAAATATTTAACGACGTATGATAAATATCGATCGTTTGGGATTCTTTCCAAGAAAAAGGCAGGAAAACCACCAGCTTACACCCGATAAAAAACTTTATCTTTTCATCTGCAAAAGATCGTAAAATTGCGCCAAGGTTGTTGTGTTAATACGCTAGTGTCTAGTTTCAAGCTCATTGCATTTTAGAGTTTGATTTTTTTTATCGATACATCAAAATGAGTTAAAATGTTTATTAAGATTTCTTGTAATATACTTTAGTAACATGTAAATCTGTAAATTTTATATGTATATCGTTTATATTAAATGGTTAAATAAATCTTACTAAGTAATGGGTAATAATAGTTTTGATATATTTAATATTTAGTTAGGTGACAAAAAATGTAAGCAAAAATGTAACTAATTCATACACTAAGGTTGTCAATGCGGCAATATGTTTTAGGGGAAAAACTCTCATTCAATATAAAGCAAATTTTACATTATGGCATGATGTTTTCCGCTGAATTTGAGTAAAAGCACATTTAAGCCTACCTTTTACAGATGCAGTTTATTTTATTTTCTGACATTTTAAAATACATTTCTTTTTAAACAAGAAAAAGCTTGAATTTAATTACAATATATGTGAAATGGTAAACCTTTCTTTGTTAATATGAACATATTTACTTGGATTAAATTGTCAACTTGTTAAATTCCGCTACACTGCCCGAAATCAAATTAGCCCGTTCACGATTTTCTATAACACTATCACCGATATTACAAAATTCATCTTTAATGAATAATTGTTACTTACGTAGCAAAAGGAAACGTATAAAAAAGCGAACACATTTTCCATTTATTTCTTCTAATTTCTTAACCCGGCAAAAGGCGCATCAAGAAAAGTTACTAGAGTGGTCGCATGGGGTATTACATACCCCAATGTTTAAAATACGGTAAAAACAGTTTTATTTAGCTATAAAGCTCATTTTCTCTTATAATACGTGAATAAGAATTGAGTTACAAAAACGTAATTTCCAAAGTAAGCTTATAGAGAGTTAAATTTAAGATAAAATAATAACAAAATAAACATCATACCTCAAAGTTTTATTGCATCTCTAATACACAATACAACCTATTTTATTTGTTTACACTTTGAACAAAATTCATTCATATCTTCTTAGCACAGAAGGTTTTCACATTTTAAATATCGCATTGACGTTGTTCTGTTCTTGACTCGAGTGCATTCATCGCATCTTTTATACTTACTTGCTTCGAATTTCCTATATTCGTTTGAATTATTCCTCGAAACTTCTGCTCTTCTTTTGCATGCAGTACGTAAGTTTCTCGGTAAAGTATCAATCTCTGATTCGTTGTTAGGTATATTATTTTATTAATTGTAATGCTAAGTTCCTTAAAAAAAGACATCTGCTTCTGTATCTGGTTGGCGGATTAGCAGTTGAAAGTAATATAATTCGAGCATTTATTGGAGCAACATTCAGTGAAGGAAAGAAAATTGCCATTGAGCACTTCCTTGTTATTCTTGCCATTTAATAACTTGCTGCCATTTCATCCACAGTATCCACTGCTCCCTTAGTCGTATTATAAAAACATACAATTTTTCTGGGTTTTCTTTCCTCCAGCAGTATCACCTGCAGCATCATCGTTATGTAATGTTAAAAGCATAAGAACAATTTTTCCTTTTTTAGGAACATGAGAAATTAATGTTTTATCTTTTCTCGAAACCAAACCAGTGTTTAAGATATTCCTATTTTCATCTTCAGTCTCCGAAATGCAATCTTCATCACTTTCAACTATTTCTAATAATTCTCATAGCCGTTATGTTTCCAACTCATACAGAGTCATTCTTTTTTCCATAATGAGCTTAGAAATCTTTTAAAATTTAATTTCAAATACTTTAAAATCGTTTGGGAGTAAACATATTTACTGCTACATTCTAGAAGTAAATTTCTCAAGTAAGTATTCAGTCAGAGAAACACTTACGTGGATAGGCGCGTGGGATGTGTCACACCCTAGTTGCAATAAAGTTCCAATAATCCTTTTTCTGAAACACACAGGCAACGGAAAAGCGATTTTGAAAGTCACTCACTACTAGAAACTCAGCTACAGAATGCAGTACAGAATTTCAGTTTCACGAGTTAGGAATATTCCACTTTTTGTAGAGTTGGGGTATGATACACCCCACTCGCTTTTTCCCGTGGGTTAATTAAGATTTAATTAGTTAATTGAGAAAATAAGAAAAATCACTCATTTTAAGTTTCTCTTTAAATAATTTTGTAAACTCAGGTATGCTATAAAATATTTATTTCTAAGTTTTACAAAAATTAGAAACCGAAAAAAGTGTATTAAAATTATAAGTTCTAATATTTATTATTGCAAGACGTTATATACCCATTTTCACGTTCTTTAAAGCAGAATGAGATCAAATTCTTGTTTCTTGAATGCATTCTTGCTAGAAACGCAAAAAAATGGAAATATGACTATTAGCAAACTTCGCAAGAATAAATTCGAACAAAAGAAAGCTTCTCAGTGAGCAACTAATTAAAGACAACCAAATATGCAGAATTTTCTGCATGAAAGCTATGAATGCTTTCATGCTATGCTATTTCTGCATGAAACATGAGAAGCTACATTTTTTTCAAACTTTAGTTTTCTAAATAAGTGGCAATGATGTTTCATTCAGCGTGCTTTAAAATTAATTAAAATAATATATTGTGTAACATTTAAAAATAATGTTGCATTTCTGTTACGTTTAGCTTTATATAAAAAATATAATCATTTTGGTAATGTTTTTGTAAGTTTGGTAGTAAAGGTAATCAGTTACTAATGTTTTTAATGTAAGTCGATGACATGACACTACCACCATCGCATAACGCAGATTCAGAGCACGCAGATTTTTAAAAAGGAATTTATTTTCATGACTGTAGATTTTACGAAATTCTAGAGTGCTTGAGGAAGGAATTTTGCAATCATTAACACACGTAATAATACGATTTTTTAAATTCCAGCTCTTTAAAGGTTTTCGAATTCTTTTAAGTATTTTTATGACTTTGATATAATGCACTGCAGCGAATAATGTATTTCATAGAAAAGATTTCAAATGTATTTTAAATTTCTTTGTAACTTAATTTTTTCTCGGAAAATTAAATGCTTTATATCAGTAATAGACAACAAAATCCTATAATTGTTTTCCCCTTACGATGAAAAATATGCAAGATGAGTTATTGACACAGCGCACGAGGCTTTTCTGTCTAAGGTAAGTGATACATTTGTGGATACGGAAAATTTCTGGTATTCTCATTATGTATGAGTATGAGGTATTTCTCTGGTCTTCTTGGCATGCCTTCCTGGTGTAGTGTCAGAACGCTCAGCGCGTATTCGAGAGGTCAGTAGTTCGAGTCCCGGCGAGGGTATTGCTCCTTTTACATCTCCCCTCAATAAAAAAAAAAACCTAATTTCTCTACACTGGTGCCTGAACTACAAGAAAAGTGCTGGATGATGAGTTTCTACCACCAGGATTTGGCGACTAGGTCCCCTGATTTCCAGTCGCTCTTTAAAAGGGGAGTATATAAGTATATCAGGACTGAGTGTTCTGTACATACTCTTTGGAAACATGGTAAAGTCTGTAATAGGGTCCTTATCCTCAAGTCCTGAACTGGAACAGTGAGCTGATAAAATTTAAGCTTTGTTCTGATGTAACTGCTGTGCTGGATAATAACTGCACGTGAAAGAGATTTAAAATCCTCCTTTATTAAATCACTACTATTTACACACTTCCCAACTCGGACTCGGGAGAGATACAGAAAGTAAAAGACCGCACTTAAGCCTAACTTAACAATCAAATAAACTTAGTACTAAAACTAAATAGAAATTAAATCAAACTTTGTTTCGCGGAGCAAATCGCGGAGTTTGGCCTTTCCCTAAAAGGGTACGTAGCAAGATATACTAATACTAGCGCACTTCAATTTTATTTCAATATGCAATCACGTAGTAAGCCCTATGGCTTATAAATTTTAACTGCTAGCTGGTCAGACGAACGTTGAGCAGAGTGACCGTGATCTGAGACTGAAGCTCTCTCACCTTGAGAGGTTTCTACCTCTGGTTTAAATAGTACTTGGCTGTACTTCAAAATTAGCATAAACTGAAAACGCGCGCTTCTTCTTACGGGAAGTTGAAACAGAGAAGAGATAGAAAGATTTAAATTAAAATAAAACTTGGTTAGTTTAACTAAAACCTTACAAGTATATAAGGTTTTCTTCCACCTTCTTAGCATGCCTTCGTGGTGTAGTGGTCAACACGCTCTGCGCATATTTGAGAGGTTCGAGTCCCGGCGAGGGCAATGTTCGTTTTTCATCTCTCCTGCTTAAAAAAAAGCCTGATGTCTCTACGTGGTAAAAACCAACATAAAATACACCATGCATGCAACTGTTTGTCTGGTTTTGAACCAAGATTCAACTTATAGTATTCAGAGATATTAATTTATCAGCCAGTGATGAAACTCTTTTAAAAATAAACACGTCAATAGTGTTAGATATGCCAAGCAGCTTAAACTACAAACATTAAACCTTCGTTTAGCAGTTTAAACTGCAGGCAAACTACGTTCGCGCAGCAGTTTAAACTTACAAGCATTATTAAATTTCTGGTATTTTCATTATGTATGAGGAAATCCACAATAAAAACACCCATGCATGCAGCCGTTTGCCCGATTCCGAACCAAGATCCAATTAACAGTATTCAGCGATATTAATTAATTAGCCTGTGGTGAAAATTTTATCAAAATAAACAAGTCAGCAGTTTTAAGTATGCCTAGCAGTTTAAACTGTAGACTTAAAGCTTCGTTTACAAATTCGTTTTCCAATGATAGGTTAAAAGATTTTGTAGAGACATTAGGTTTATTTCGAAGCAGGAGTCATGAAAAATATGAACTGCCTTCGCCGGGGATCGAACCGCGGACCTCTGAAATACCGGCTCAGTGTGCTCACCATTACACCACGAAGGCACGCTAAGAATGTGGGAGATATACCTTATATACTCCCCTTTTTAAAGGGCGACTAGGGTTTTAGGGGACCTAGTCGCCAAATCCTGGGTGTGGAGAGTCATCATCCACAACCCTTTTAGTTCGGGCGCCAGTGTAGAGACATTATTTTAGAAGCAGGAGAGGTGAAAAATATGTATTGCCTTCGCCGGGGATCAAACCACGGACCTCTGAAATACCGGCTCAGTGTTCTGACCATTACACCACGAAGGCATGCTAAGAATGTGGGAGATATACCTTATAATTTTTCTGATTGAAAAAAGAATAAAAATCCACAAACAAAACTTCTTAAAATTTGTCTTACAAAACTTGTCATCATTGCAGAGTTTAATATATTACTTGCTTTATATGTGCATATTTTCTTAAGTTTGATCCTAAAATTTACTTTTGGCACAGATGTAACACTTTTCTGAAGATTTACAATTTTTTCTTTAAAAATCCCAAATCGGGTCTTTTGGAGCCAGTGCGGGAGCTCGAGGGTTAAACACGGAATCAAGTTAATGATACAATTCTTCAATCATTTGGTCAATCAATAACATTTAAGACAATAAATTTCCATTGATCAGCGAACTGCTTTTTGTAGCCGAAATATAGTGAGACAGCTTAGAATTAGTACAAAATCATTTATAATCATCCTCTGAACATTCAACAGTTCTTATTTTTCACAGTTCGGAAATGTACGGAGTAGTTATTCAGCGTCATTGATTTCAGATGAGAAATTCGAGAAGCTTCCAGTAATGTAAAACCGAATTAGGTGCGTAATGAAACCTTGATTCACAAATTCAAGCTTTCAGGTATCTAAGAGACATGTTTCCTGAAAGTATTAATTTTTTGTTTAAAATTATGCGTGAATTGCATCGAATTCTTGTGCAAGAATTCTTCATTTCCTTACCTTGTAAGGTTTTAGTTAAACTAACGAAGTTTTACTTTAATTTAAAACTTTCTATCTCTTCTCATTTCAACTTCCCGTTAGAATAAGCGCGCGTTTCAGCTTTTATGCGAATTTGAAGTGGAGCCAAGTAGTATTTAAACGAAAGGTAGAAACCTTTTAGTGTGAGAGAGCTTTTAGTCTCAGACCACGGTTACTCTACTTAACGTTCTCCTGACTAGCTAGTATTTAAATTCTAAGCCGTAGCGCTTTTACGTGATTGCTTATTGAGTAATTCCAAGTGCGTCAGTATTAGTTAAATCTTGCTACGCACCCTTTAGCATAGTGGCCAACCTCGCGTTATAGCTCTGTGAGCAGCGACTATTTAATTTCTATTTCAATTTAGTTTAAATTATTTGATTGTTCAGTTTAAGACCCAAGTGCGGTCGTTATTTTCTGTATCCCTCCCGAGTTGTGAAGTGGTTGTAAATAATTGTGGTTTAATAAAAGATGATTTTAAATCCCTTTAAAGTGCAGTTCGTCTACCACTTAATCACAATATTCTACCACAGAACATAGCTGCATTCAGCTCCCTGTTCCAGATCAGGATTTAAGGAGTTTGTAAGGTTTTAGTTAAACTAACAAAGTTTTATTTTAATTTAAATCTTTCTACCTCTTCTCATGTTTCAACTTCCCGTCAGAAGAAGCGCACGTTTTTAGCTTATGTTAATTTGAAGGAGAGCCAAGTTATATTTAAACCAGAGGTAGAAACCTCTCAGTGTGAGAGAGCTTTTAGTCTCAGATCACGGTCATTCTATTCGACGTTCGCCTGACCAGCTAGCAGCTAAATTCTAAGCCATAGTGCTTACTACGTGATTCCTTATTGAAATAGATCCAAGTGCGCTAGTATTAGTAATTCTTGCTACGCACCATTTAGTCAGAGGCCAATTCCGCGTAGAGCTCTGTGAGAAAAGATTAATTAAATTTCTATTTAGCATTAGTTTAAAATTATCTGATTGTTCATTTAGACCGAAGTGTGGTCTTTATTTTCTGTATCCTTCCCGAGTTGGGAAGTGGTTGTAAATAATATTGATTTAATAAAAGGGGATTTTAAATCCCTTTTCTAATGCAGTTATTCTCCAATTCAAGCCCAGTATCCTACACTAGAACATAGCTGCATTCAGCTCCCTGTTCCAGACCAGGACTTAGAGACTTTTCAGCAGTTCACGAAGATGCTTGCCAAGAATATGCACAGAACACTCAGTCCTGACAAGTTCACGAAGATGTTTTCCAAGAATATGGACCGAACACTCAGTCCTGACAACATTTCCTACAGAAGCTGAAACGAAGAGAATAATTTTAACATCAATGTAAAATGATACATTTTACTTGCATGATCCATGAAATGTTTCTGATATCATTAAACTGAATGCAGTTATTAAAGAATGCTTAAAGAAGTTTCCTTTTTCCCCTCCTATGAGTATTCCTAATAACTTAAGAAACACGTAAGAAGTTCTAAGTGTAAAAATCAATCCAAATTGTTTCGCATAGTAGGAAAGCGTGTGAGAAGATCATATATTGAACTTGCATTTAACGGTAATGGAATTAAGCAACATCTTGCCTTTTATAACAAGTTACAAATAATTAATATATTACATCCATCGCAAAGCAAAACAAACTTGATAGCAAAGTTTTCATAAGACTGGAAAGGCGTTTCAGTACCTCGGATGCGATTAAATTTAGCATTTCAGAATTCTCATCATTATTCATAATAAGCGCTCACCATCTTTCCCATCAGCGATCAACACAAGTGAATATTCTCGAGCAAAGTCTAATAATTAAAATCGACCGCAAAGTCATTTTGCGCCACCGTTAAGCAAAGTCCTCCAAAAGCTCCGACGTGGTACTTCGGAGTCAGATGCTTGGCACGTAATATCGGGTAAGATGCGAAAGGCGCAGATGGAGGAAATCGGTATGAGGTGTAAATAAAGTGCTATTTTATTGGAATTTTTCTCATTTCGGGGGAAAGTGTTTTTGATTACACCAATTATTTTTAATTTCATTTTTTAGTTTTGCTCGAAACGTAATGAAACTGGTTTTTATTTGATTAAATATTAGTTAGGGGTTTCCAGGCATAAAATTAGAGTTTTAGTGGAAGTTAGTTTAGTAGCATATCCAGTCTTCTTGCAGATACGCTAATGCCATTACGCTGAAAGTACTTTTTGATTATCCCATAAAAATAATTTCAAGTAGCGTATATCTTCAAACTGATGTTACATTATTTAAGGATTAAACATAAATTCTACCCTCCGGTCATTAGAAAAATTATTAAGAGGAAAAGTCTTAGAATCGTAACTGATAAACTGAGATAAAATCATTTATGAATTTAACTTGCATAAAAAGCTTAATATCGTAGAAAAGTTTAAGTAATCGCATAACAATAAAATAACTGTGATTAATTTTGTCACAAATATTAAATGCATACTTTGTCTTTCTCTTGGCGGTTACCACTAAATCAAGCTTGCACCACCTTGCTCATATATCATGTGGTATCATGCACAAGCGTTGGATAAATGTATGGAAGCCGCAATAAAAACATATTGTTGTGACTACTATGATGCAGGAAATCCGCTGGTGTTCAAACCAGCTTGCAGTCTTCTCGAAGTGGATGAACAGAGGTATTGTATGCCTTGAAATTGAATCTTATACCAATCGTTCTGTAAAACTTTGGAAGGTTCTATTAACGATGATCGCGGTGGACAGGGTTCACGCAGATTTCTCTCCAAAAGAGTTCACAAAGGTTCATTTATATTGATATCTGGTGACGTGGTGGCCATGGTAGTTGAAAGTTCAACCTCATGCTCAGAAAATCAGTCCTGGCGATGTTAGCTGATTGAACAGGAGTTCTGTTGTCTTCGAATACAGCATCACCATTGGAGAACAAAATTTGTAATATGGAATGGATGTGATCAGTCAAAATGGTCACATAATCCTTGGCAGTAATGGGACCTTGAGCTCCCTTCGTACGTTTTGGTGCTGACAGAATTTGCGAGTATGGCATTCAGTTCAGCAGTCACTTTTGTTTTGCTGTAGTCATGTCATTTTTCATCCCAATCTTCTTTAATGATCGTCTTGGTAGCATTCCACATACGAATCCACAATTTATCCATGTCCAAATTCATTTAGCCCTGACATGATGCACTCAAGCTGCACAGAACACTATCTCGATAACGAATGAACTTGCAATATATTGAGGATGTTGTACAACAGGCGTTAATAAGCAAAAACCCTAGGGCCACCAACAGCTTTTGTAAGAAAAATCATTTCAGTTTAAACATACATTTTATGAAGTTTTTCCACATTATTGTCTAGCCCCTATATTTGAGCTTCAATCACCATACCGTAGTACGTACTAGGACTTTGAGCATGCGTTCGAATCTAAGAAAAGGCACGGCTGTTTGCAAATGTATAGTTTCCTTTCATTGAGATATTGTAGAGACATTTCGAAATTTGTCAAGCTAAAGCTTTTCTGGAGCTATTATGGTGGATTAAGACATGTAGGAGACTTCGTTCAGTTGCCCGATGAATTATTTCTCAAAATTGTAACAAAACTAGGTAAAGTCGAGGTGCCATCTACAGGGTGTACAAGGCCAGGCCAATAAAATGCCCTTGCCACCCTCCGACAATGGTAAATTTAATGGACCTGATTAGGAGATATTGTCAAAGCAGCAGAATAGGAAACAACAATAAATCTCTCTCTTAATAATTATTCTTCTTTTATTCAGTTTGCTCATAAAATTCACTTGTTGACAAAAATATGAGGGCTTCAGTAATCAGCGTAGATAGTATAAGGGTACTAATTCTATCAGTTTTCCTCCTGTGAGTCTCTCGATCTCTTTCCGATAGGATCATGTTCAAGTTTAGTTTTAATTTAATAATTCTAAAGAATATGTTTAAAATAGTATTACCACAAATAAATAATGGAAATCTTAGGTATTACAAGTTACATTGAATAGTACAGTGGAATCTCAGATCAAGAAAGCCTCTCATTATGACCAATTCGTTTCACGAATAATTTATCTGTACAAATGTTACTGGATGACGAATGAAGCCTGGAGTTACGAACACTCAAGTAGAAATAATAATTTTAGAAAGGATTTGGATTTTAGAAATATGATTTTAATATTTTCCATTATTTTCGTTTCGTTACCAAAGACTAGTAGCTAATGATATAAAGGAATATGAATTCGTCCTGGAAAAAATTATGGACAGGCTATGCCGCAGCCAGAGGCTTTATTGAGTCTTAGGGTTTTTTCTGCTAATTACCATACTGTGCCTTTAGGTGAACCCTTGGACTTGCACGTTAACTATGAAGATGTGGAGGAGTTATTCGATGACCATAAAATACTCAAAAAGAAAGAACTCCACAAACTTCAGAAGCTACAACAAAAGGCAGTTTCTGAGGAAATGCTGTAGAGTCTAATAAGTTATTTGAAGACAGAAGCATGAAAAATAAACTATGTCTTGGCCGAAATTCGAATCGCGGACCTTTCATCTGGTAGCCAGGCTTTCTGACACTTACATCAAGTGCCAGTTCAAAAGCACGACATTCTACTTGCAGCAGTAGTTAATCTAATCAGGAGCATTCAGTTTATTAACATTTCAAGAGTGTTCAATTTTCACATTTTCACTGAAGTATGAAGCGATGGCACAAAGAACAATACGCACAATTCTTGAAAAACATACCAAAACATAACTACACACATTGATTAATTCTTGCGTCTTGATAAATTAGGAAAATTCTGTGAAAATTTCCTTAAAACACACTATTTTGGGATTTGTTAAAGGGGCATTAAAGAGTAAGTTTTGGTCCTGAGATGGAAATTCGGCACTGAAGATCATAAATTTAGATTAAAATTCGTACACTGGAACTAATGATACGA
This sequence comes from Stegodyphus mimosarum, assembly GCA_000611955.2. Taxonomy (NCBI): domain Eukaryota; kingdom Metazoa; phylum Arthropoda; class Arachnida; order Araneae; family Eresidae; genus Stegodyphus; species Stegodyphus mimosarum. Next base: position 201,173 of record KK114673.1, read on the forward strand.
CTTTTATAATATTTATAATCCTGGAATCTATATCTTGAGCTAATCACCATGATAGATGAATTTTGGCACTTCACAAATTAGTTGCATAGATATCTTTGATTAAAGAGGCGTCTACTACTCTATTGTTCTCCTTGTCTGGGGGATGCACCTGAGAGTGTTTTGTGGTTATTCAGTGAGGGGAGAGAGAGAGAGCATCTTCAGAATAAGTAGTTAGGAAGGCCCTGGCTTCGCTACTTACATGCAATAGAGATGAATGAATGAATTAATTGCGATCGTGAGTGCTAATCATTCAATTAAAATAATTTTTTATATTCTTTACTGTTATGAGTTAATGCCCTCAATGATTTCCAAAATAAGCCAGTTTGCTTTAAATTCTTAATTATTCCCTGGACGATCAGAAAAATTCCACCTGGGTTGAATTCCCAGAATTCGCTTCTGGGAATGCACTCGATGATTTGTAAAATTAGCCATTTTGCTTTAAATTCTTGCTTATTCGCTGGACAATAAGAAAAATCACACTTGTCGTAAAAGATACTTCCACAAGGGAAGATTCGTTCCCATGGTTATTCCTATGAAAGATTCTTGCCAATCTGCAGAATTCTTAACTTCTTCTGAATATCTCCTCTTAGCCAAAAATTTTACAATTAACTGATCGCAGCACGTGTTTTAAACAGTGATTTGTTAATTTATTGCTTGCCTTTGGTTGGCCTGCAATGAAATTGCTTCATATTAATATAACTAATGAACAGTTAGGAGTAAAAATGGGATATATTTTGAGCAGTGAGGGCAAATTTTGTACTGTTCTTCTTATTAACATATCTGTTACGAAAACAGCCAATCTTTGTTGAAGCATCGAGAACTCCAGTATCCTTGATCCCGTATATACACAGTCCAGTCACATTAATGTGACCATCTGTCAAAAGCCAGAATAACCACCTTTCGCAGAGCGGACTGCTGCGAGACGTGCAGGAAGAGAGTCACATAGGTCCCTGAAGGTGTTCTCTGGGATGTTGAGCCATGCCGACTCTAATGCCGTGGCCAGCTGCGCTAGATTACGCGGTTGAGGATCCATGGCGCGAACAACTCGATCGAGATGGTCCCACAGATGCTCGATTGGGTTTAAGTCAGGTGAGTTTGCTGGCCAGGGGAGGATGGTAAACTCATCCTGGTGCTCTTCGAACCACGCACGTACACTGGCAGCTGTATGGCACCTCGCATTGTCCTGCTGGAAGATGCCATCATCCTGAGGAAAAACAATGCGCATGTAGGGGTGAACATGGTCCGCAAGGACAGATGCGTACTTGTATTGATCCATTGTGCCTTCCACAATGATCAGTGAACCTAGAGAATGCCAGGAAAACATTCCCCAGACCATAATGCTCCCGCCTCCAGCTTGGACCGTTCCGGCAATGGTTGCAGGGTGGTTCCTTTCAGAGGTTTCACGCCTTATACGCCAACGTCCATCTGTCCGATGGAGCATAAAACGCGATTCATCCGAAAACGCAACCTGTCGCCACTCAGTGGACGTCCAGCTGCTGTACTGGCGTGCAAATTCTAGCCTTCGCCGTCGATGAACAGCAGTCAGCATAGGTGCACGAACCAGGCGTCTGCTTCGGAGGCCCAGACGCAGCAATGTTCGCTGAATAGTACTTTGGGAGACACTTTTGGTAGCCCCTTGGTTCATTTTGGTGGTCAGTTGCTCAACGGTAGCCCGTCTATCTGCCCGAACGCATCTCCGCAACCGTCGTTCGCCTCTGTCATCTATGGCCCGTGGTGCACCACATTTGCCACGTCGCTGATTTTGGACAGTCCCATTTTGCCATGCACGGTACACTTTTACCACGGCGGCACGCGAACAGTTCACAAACTCAGCCGTTTCGGAAATGCTTCCACCCTTGGCCCGAAAGCCAATGATCATGCCCTTTTGGAAGTCGGATAAATCGCTTCGTTTCTGCATTACGCCAACGATTGAAATGTTTTCCGAAGCCCTCACACACCCTTTATATACTCTCAACTGCACTGTGCTGCCACCTGCCTTCTGTGATTGGTTATTTAACTCTGACATGGAAAGTACGTGGTGGTCACATTAATGTGACTGGACTGTGTATAACCCGAGAAGAGCGAAATGCTTCGCTTAATCAATGTAACTGGCGATAAACGGATGGTTTGGTTTACTTTACTTAATTAAGGCAAATCACTCGAGAGCGATCTGCCTAAGATAAGCAATGCCTTCGTGGATTACTTTCTAAAGAGAACTGGCTCTTATACACGTTGGACATGGAAAAAATCACGAAAGCGCCCGTGCAGCCATCATTTCCTAAAATCGACCCTGGGACCAAACTAACCAGTCGGCCGCTGGTTGTTGGCGAGAAAAGGAAGTTACCTTAAAAGTATGCTATGACACTTGGAGAAATTTTAGCTCAATGCATAAAATACTGACAAATTTTGGCAGCACTTGACGATTTCCTACGTTTTCTTATTTCTGTGAAACTTGCTTGCGAAGATTTTATAGAATTAATATTCGCAATCAGTGAGCTATCACTAAGCTATTGATAGCCAGTACCTGCGGACCAAATGCGGTTTCCAGTTGTTCATGCGCTTAAAATTAGGCCACTGCACAATTTAAATGCATTTTGTTCGACGATGAGCACAAATTTATTCTTTTCTCATTTATGGAAGAGTCTATATGTGGGCAGTTTCTTCCGAGACACATGAACTAGAACTATGGACAGTTTCTTCCGAGACACATGAACAAATACTACTCCCAGGGTTTAGAGTGAGGCATGGAAACTGGTCGAATATGGTTAAGGTAACAATTTCTAGGAAATCTGTGGGAGGAATAATTGCTCTCTTCTATCAAGGATTCACTTTCAATCATCTACAGGTTCATCTACAGGTTGGTCATAAAGAAACTTTGTTAATATCTGTACTTCTAACATCCGTTCCGGTTAACCGATCGAGATGAGATTGCAAATATAGTTATTCGGAGGTATACGCTCGACATTCGGTGAATGGCAACACAGGGGCGCTCAGGGTTACGGTTACAGTTAAAGCAACTCGAGAATATTGAATAGCAACGCCAACGTTTTCCGGTCGCAAAATGTTCAGCGCATGCGAAAACCCTAAATAGCGTTGGAATGGAACCATTATGTCCAAAAACGGACGTGCATACACAAAAAAGAGCTCTGAAAACAGGCCAACAAAACATGATCTGGGAGCACTCAGAAAATTTCTATATAACAAAGGAAGATACCAATCATAGAACGCCGATCGCCAGATAGTCAACGTAAGAAACCGATAAAATACCAGGCAGGTAGACGAAGTCGTCATTCGGGAACTCGCAGATATCGACGAAATAACTCTTCCTGGGAAAGTTAGTGAGGAATTGATATAACTGCACTATCCAAATGGGATGAACGCTACTACCGGAACTGCGTAAGCGGAATGCACCCAATGATATTGTTTGGATGCAAGATGGTGCACCTGCACATATAGCGAGGTTTGTTAAAGGGTCCTGGAGCAACATTTTGGTTATCGCATCATCTCACAACATTTTTCTTTTCCGTGGCCTCCGCAATCCCCCGATCTGACGATTTCTGATTTTGGGGGTATCTCAAATCCAGAGTTTACCTGTGCAATTCACAAACTTTGTCGGGTTTAAAGGATTCTATACAGTGTGAAATTACAAACATACCTCATGCCATGTTGCGTTGAGCGGTAGTCTCTAACGTCTCCCGATGCAATGCATACTTGCCCCGTAATCGCACCCTTGTGGAAAATATTTGATCTAAATATAGGTATTTTTTTGTCCGATATGTGTTGGCATCAGTGATCAGCGTTTTGTCTCTGTCGTATGCAAATTTTCTGAGTACGCCCTGGTCATTCGTTAGCCAATTTTCAGAACTCTTTTTTTTGTGTATGCATAGCATGCCAGTTTTTAGACATATCGGTACCGTTCCAACGCTATTTAGGGTTTTCGCATGCGCTGAACATTTTGCGACCGAAAAAAGCTGGCGTTGCCATTTGATATTTTAGAGTTCCTGTGACTATAACTGTAATTGGGAGCTCTCCCGTGTTGCCATTTAGACTTTTGAGCGCATACCTCCGAATAACTACCTTTGCGATCTGATCCCGATCGGTTAACCGGAACGGACGCTAGAAGTGCAGATGTTGGCAAAGTTTCTTTATAACCACCCTGTATTTTTAAAGTACTATTAAGCCACGGAATTATTCAAAATTTACATTCCGAAGGATGTGCACTGCGAAAAAAAATGGGGAACAGTTCTACTGTGTCGATTAACGAAATTCAAATTCCGTTTTTCATGTCTCGGAAGCTCGACTTAGGATATATATTAGATTTATATACAGTATTTTCATAACGTAGGTATTTTGACACAAAATCGGACTTTTTTCAAATAAAATATAATTTTTTGTTTTCATATTTCGATTCTGCGACTCAAATAATGCCTAGATATAAAATTTTGTAACCTTTGGGGAGGAAAATTTAAAAATGTATGTTGGTGGATTTTCTTGTTGTTGGTGGCTTCTTAATTTATAACACACTATTTTTCTTTCCTTTTCTCCACTGTCTGCAAGCGGAGAAAAGAGTCATCCTTCATACATTCAAATAATTTTAACAGAATGCGTATTTCACATTTTCGTTATTATCGCTTATAATAGGTGCACCAAATTTCAAAACGAGTCAAAATGTAAATTCACGTATATCTTAGGAAATTTTGAATAAAAACTCTAATGTTTTGCAGGTATGCTTAGAAATACATCTACTTTGATGATGGCAAAAATTTTGTAGGTTATAATTCAAAATATTTTTGGAAAAATTTGTAAAATTTACATAAAAAATTTGTCGCAGAATACCTGTAGCAGCGCCTGTTTTGTTGATAGTTTGAATGGACTGGTCTACTGCCGCAAGAATCTCAGGAACAGTTTGGAAGCGTGTGCCATGAAGTGGTTCCTTCATCTTAGGAATTAAGTCATAGTCACAAGGGCTTAGATCTGGGGAGTATGGTGGATGGTAAAGCACTTACAAGCCCCATCGCTTGAACAAATCAGTCACAGCTTGCGCTGCATGCGGCCGAGCATTGTCATGCAAAATGAGAAAAGCGTTCTGCAGAAAGTGTCGCCGTTTTTTTCTCAAAGCTGGTCGGAGATTGTGCTCCAAAAATGAGCAGTAATACTGCGCAGTGACGGTCTGCTGTGGGGGAACGGTAAGCGTTAGGATGACACCATCACAGTCGTACACGAGAATCACCATAACTTTCACATTGCTAGGGTTCTGACGAAATTTCGAACGTCCTGGTGACCCGTGATGACGCCATTCGTTTGATTGGCGTTTCAGTTCTGGCTGGTACGATCGGGCCCAAGTCTCATCCAGCGTAATGATACGGCGTAAAAAAGCATCTTCTTCGCGCTAATAGCGCTCCAGGTGGGTTCGGGCAGCATCGTATCGTAGCCATTTCTGCATTTCCGTCAATTGATGTGGAACCCATCGTGTAGCAATTTTTCTCATGGACAGGCGTTCCTTCAAAATGGGCAGCACAGTCGTATGCGCTAATCCTGTTTGTCCAGCCAGCTGACGAGTCGTTTGGAGGCCATCACTGTCCATTAGTGCGGCAACAGCTTGCACGTCTGCATCGCTGACACTCGGACGAGCTGGCCGCAGCATGTCTGCCACGTTTTGGCGTCCTTTATTGAATGCTTTCACCCATCTTGCTACGGTTCTGTAAGGCAATGCAGATTCCCCGCAAGCCTCTTGAAGCCCTTGATGACACTGTCGTGCTGTACGACCTCTGGAACATTCAATTTTTATTCAACATCGTTGTCCTTGTTTTGAAAACATCTTGACAACACGTACTTTAGACCGTGAGCTAATACAAGGATCCGTTCTTCGCGTCACTCCGCATGCGCGTGACGTAGGCAGGACGAGTCTTTTTGCTGAGATGTAAGGTAGGTATGCAGTTCACGTGTGGTATACGCGATATTCTTTGGTTTTGTTGCGTAGCGTTTTTTCAGCTGTGTTGCCACTATTAAAGTTCCAACCCTCGTATTTTAAGCATTTTACTTGAACTTTATTTAGAAACTTCTTCAAGGAAATTTAGTGGTTTGTATTCCTTCGTAACTGAAAAATTGTATTCAGGACAAAAAAAAATTATTTAAAAGTGAAATTTCTGTGATGGGATCGTATGGAACGTGGCAGAGTACACATGAAATATGGGACAGATTTCAGTGCTTTAGACTGCAACTAGATCATTAAAAATGCATTAACTTAACAAAAAAATATTTTTTAGTTGTTGACACTATACTTGATTGCTCATTATTGCCAATAATTTTCCCATTTATCTTTCTTACAAACTTGAATCCATCATTAAGGGTCTATGTATCATTAATATATATTTTAAAGAGCAGAGAATTACTCGTCAGGTTTAAGAATTAACTAAAATTTTACCCGCGTCTTCAGCTGCGTGGTATACTGATATAGCTAATCTGCTCTTAGTTCTAGAATCACCTACATATTTATCTTTCTTACAAATTTGAATCCATCATTAAGGGCCTATGTATCATTAATATATATTTTAAAGAGCAGAGAATTACTCGTCAGGTTTAAGAATTAACTAAAATTATACCCGCGTGTTTCAGCTGCCTGGTATACTGATACAGCTAATCTGCTCTTAATTCTAGGATCAGCTTAGATAACCCAGTGCATAACAAAGACTGTATTAATCTTTATTTGCTTTATTAATAGTACCTAAAAATTAAATAATATTTTGAACTTTGTAAAATGTATTATAAAAGGACGGAAGAAACGGATCTCTGGCTAAGACATAAGATTAGAGGGGCAATCTATTTAACATTGAGGTAAATGGCTAATTCGGTAAACTGGTCAGGCTTTTCGCAGCTAATTTTATTGAAACATTTGGCGAAAAATTGCCAAAAGTCGCCAGAGTTGGCTACCATTTTGCAAAATTTTCTTGCGGCACCGGTGTAACTGTAATTGGTTCCTATTTATAACCATAACTTTATCCGGGCCTTACATGTATCGTTAACAGTATATGCTTTCCAGTAATTTAGAAAAGCGGAAGGTACTAAGGATTGATCAGCTGCCGGAGGAAAATTATGCAAGAGCGAAGAGAGCATCAGTTCTTAGTGTTTAGTTCAGAATTGATTTCGGAGTATTGAGAGATCTCCTCGCAAGCTTCGCTCTTCAGATGCGCTTTACATTGCCTGTGTTTAATGTTATTAGTAGTTGGAACTAGTAACTACTGATTTACTCTGTTTTACATAGAAAAGATTGTCGAGTATTTTGGTAGAAAGTTCCAGAATTATAAATTGTTTCTGTTGATAAATTTTATCACGCTATTATCGGTTCTGTGTGCATTCAATCTATTAGGAAGCCGTACACACATAACAACAGCATTTTCCTCTCAGGGCCAGTGGCTTCTAATCGTATCTAACAATATGCCATCATGACATCTACTTTTCCGAACACAAAAGGAAGAACAAAAAATAGCATCAAATAGTCGCTAAGAGGAATGATAAAAAAAAGTTCCATACGCTGCAGTTCATAAATAAGCTTCTACCTTTTGTTCTCTGTTCCTCAGACCGGAAGACTATAAGAAGATTTATAATATTTCAACTAAAATTATTCGATCCACAATTTCCGCCAGAATAAATTTTCGAGTTGCCTTCTTTACTAAAGCGTATTTTTAATATATTCGATGATATTATTTTCGATTCAACATATTTCACTTGAAATAGCTGATGCTTCCACAGTAGAAGATATTTCTGCTATCGATGTAATAATTGTCGATGCGTCAAATGATACAATACTGATGGAAAGATATAAGGTTTTTATTATTTAACCAGTTATTAGGGTTTATATCTTTAACTATAAATAATAATTTCCTTTTTCTCACCGGAATGCGAAGCAGTTTTAAGTTATTAAAACTAAGGTTTTTGGATTAAAAGCGAAAGTCAAAAATCAGCAACCCCTCCCGAGGCCACGTTTTTAGCTTTCGTCAGCACTGATAAGATTGAAATTATTTAGTTTTGCGTTATAGCTGCCATCCTTTAATTTGTTAAGCGGGTTGATGTTCTTAGTCAATTTAATGTTAGATTTAAGTTGTATAGTCTTGACTACTAGAATATATTTTAAATTTTGAATCTGTCAGTTACTTTAAATTTCATCGCCACAAGCTGGTGGCTGATTATGTGAGCACGAGACGTGCATTTAATTTTTAACTATAACAAGAACAAAATCTCACTCAGTAGTTTAAAGAAACGCATGCGAAGGAAAATTAGCGTACGATATCAAATCCAGCTTTGCTTAATAAATTAATTAAAATTTAAGGTCTGTATCGATTTCTAGCCCCTTCTCAACAGTTCGGAAGGAAAATGTTTTATATATAACTAGCCGCTACGCGGCCAGCCTTCGTATGACTTTTAATTGTACCGGAGAAATGCCTAAATGGAACAAACACCACACATTAAATTTAAAAACTGCATAGAATTTTACTAAGAAACAACAACTTTATCTAAAACTATATTTCAATGAAAATGTATTACATATATAAAAATTACAATGAAATAAGCAACATACCTTGATAAAAATATTAATTATCCAAATAAATAAATGAACCAACTTCTCGTTGCCTTCTCTCGACAAACGCCCAGTATCCAAGTGAAATATTAAATTTAAATACTGCACAGAATTAGAGCTCTCATTTTTCCGAATAGCAACAGGGCTGATATCAGCAACAATGGCAACAGTGATATATGAGCAACAATGGCTGCGTGCCTTTGTTGCCGATATAATGAGATTGAATTATCGATTTGGTGGGATTTCACCAAAGAAAGAAAAAAAAAACTCATTTGAATTTTGAAAATATAGCCGCTTTGAGGTGCACAGGCTCTTGTCTAGGTGCACTTACGTACCAAATTTCGTAACCCTGGGTCTATTAGTTTACACACAGCATGACTGAAAGACACACACAGAGACCGACAGACTGTTCCTTTTATATATAGAAATTTCCTAGCATTGTTACAACATTATGCCTTTAATTTAATTCATCGAGTGTACTTTGAATATACGATAATTTAAACATTTTGACTAAAAAAATCATCTAAGTCACGATCATAGAAAGATATTAATATTTAACTTATGCTTCCGATTTAAATGAAAACTCAGTATTTTATGTTCAGAGATGTTATATTGCAAGCAGAATGCTGCTTCATAGGCAAATCTACATTACCTGAAGTAAGGATTTTCATGTAGTTTGATCAAAAATTCTTAACGATATTTCCTAAATAAGAGCGTACATGATATTTTTTATCATAAAAGTTAGTTCAAGTATGCAGTGAAAATCTTAATATTCTGCTTTTGTCTATAAGGAAATTATAAATTTATCTAGACATTTTATAATAGTGTTTATAGTAGTAAAAAATGATAAGAACTATTATTTTAATTAGCGTTCAATGCTCCAGCTGGAAACTGTATTCCTATACATTAAATGAGTGGGATACTACGAAGTGTTTAGTTAATAACCCTCTTTGTTTAATCTTATAGAATCTCATTATCATCTTATCATGTGAGGTTTATTTTATATAGCATGTGACTTTTTATGTTAATTTGCTTCTTTAATTTCTGTTTCTTCCATCAGCCTGCATCAGAATGCTTACTGGGAGAAGTTTAACAGAAAGCGAATGTGATACTTAAGTGAAATTTTCACAATCAAAGAGCTTATTTTCGTTAAACTGTCATCTGTTCAAGGGTTTGACCTGGTGAGTGATTTGTGAGAATTTACACACACAGGTCGCGTGTAGATGGAGACCGAATATTAAGACTTGGAATTTTTTTTTGCATGCTGCACATATTTAAATATGTGTATTGATAATAAACTTTAAACTACTAACTGTGCTGGTAATAGCATACGAAATACAAAAATGTTGTAATTAGTAGGCAACTAAAGGTAATTCTTTTGCGATATAGAATAAGATTTAGTTAACAATAACTAAATGTATTGATGGGGGAGAACAGGATTTTCGGAAGTATTTTATTAGATAAATATATCTATCATTTTGTCATAAGGTATTTTCTCCCTCCTTCCAGCTTACCTTCGTTGTGTAACGGTAGCACACTCGGTGCATATTCCAGAGGTCTAGACCTGAGTCCCGCAGAAGGCATTGCTCCTTTTTCATATCTTCTGCTTCGAAATAACGTAATATTTTCATAGCCTCTTTCTTGTTGTTTCGAATATGCAGCTCATTTGTCTCTTAAACAGTAGCTAAGTCTTTGAAATCCAAACCCTTCGCTAACTTGGATCCTTAAAATACCGAACGACCCGAAATACTTTTTTCCAGTTCCACAGCAGTTTTCTTCCCTCCCCGTGCATTAACGCAGAGTGTGAAAATTTCAAATGACATCCTTTCTGTGCTCTAACAAAGATCCCATTAGCCTTTGACCCATTCTTTATAAACCTATTCTGAAGGTCTTAAACTGAAATCAGAGAATCGAAATCGAAATGTCAAGTGCAATCTAAAGATAAGAAACCACAATTAAACCTCTTAGGACAAGCTGTCTGCAGTAAACTGATACAATGCATTTTTGGAAACTGTACCTGCTACTGCATACCTTATGGGGAAGGAACAAACAAGATCGCAATCTCGACTGTTTTGGGGCGCTTCCGGTCTTCTAAATGAAGGGCCGTGGAGGGCAGTTCGATCGTCAATGAGTTAAATACATACGAAAACAGTATAAGGCAAAATGGGGCTCATTATTGTTGTTATCAGAAACTACGCTTTCACATAAATTGCTTTTATTTTATTGGTTAGCTGCTAATTTCGTCCTATGTATTCCATATTTAACCACATTTTAATCTGTATGACTATCAAGATCATTAAAGATTTCCTTAATTTTCCTTTTATGAACGATTTGCTCGCTTCAGGATCTCTGTTTGGCTCCTCCAGATGTTGTTATCTGGCCAGATGAACATACGAGTATGGATATTTTGTCAGATAAATTATACAAATCCGATTTTCGCTGTCAAGGTGGCGGAAATATTGAACATTAAATGCGTGTTATAATTGAGAACAGATATACTGCTCTGTAACTAATATATTTAACTGTGGTGAAGCAATATTTTAAGCATTTAATTTGAAATTTATTTAGAAACTGCTTCAAGGAAATTTCATGGTTTATATTTCTTCGTTACTGAAAAATTATATTCAGGACAAAAAATTATTTAATAACTAAATTTCTATGATGGGATCATATGGACTATTGCAGAGTACACATGAATTATAAAGATGTAGTATTAAGAACAAATTTTACTGTTTTAGATTACAACTAAATTAAAAAAAATTGCATTTGGAGGTTTTCATTAAATTAAAAAAAATATTTGTTTGGCTGGTTGACACAATATTTGATTAACATTTATTACTAATTATTTCTCCCGCTTATTATTCTTACAAATTTGAATGCAACATTAATAGCCTATGCATCATTAAAACGTATCTTTAAGAAAAGAAAATTACCCGTTAGGTTTGGGAATTAGCCGCAATATTAAACCCCCACTTTCAGCTGCGGGGTAAACTGGCTAAGCTAATCTGCTCTTAATTCTAAGATCAGCTAGATAGCCTAGTGCTAGTATTAATCCTTATTTGCTTTATTAATATTACCCGTGCTTAAAAAAATAGACAATTTTATGAATTTTTTACAGTATAACATAAAAAGACAGATGAAATGGAACTCTGCCAAAAAAAAATAAGATTACAGGGGCAAGTCTATTTAACATTGAGGTAAATTGGCGAGAATTTTGGTAACTAATTTTGTTGAAACATTTGGCGAGAAATTGTCAAAAGTCGCCAAAGCTGGCTACCAGTTCCGAACATTTTGCTACGGCCCTGGTATAACTGTAATTGGTTCCTATGTATAAATGTTATAAGGTATTTCTTTCTCCTTCTTGGCATGTCTTCATTGTGTAGTAGTTAGCATACTCGACGCATATTCGAGAGGTCCATGTTTCGAGTCCTAGCAAAGGCATTGCTGATTTTTCACAGTTTCCTGTTTCAAAAAATACCTAAAATTTCTACAGTGGCGCCCGAACTAAAATACGGTAGGTGAAGATTCTCCACAACCAGGATTTGGAATTGGGTCCCCTAATTCCCAGTCGCCCTTTAAAAGAGGGAATATATGAGGTATTTCTCCCGTCTTCTTCGCAAGCCTTCGTGGTGTAGCGGTGAACACGCTCGACGCGTGTTCGAGAGGTCCGTGGTTCGAATCCCGTCGAAACCATTGCTCATTTGTCTCTTCTCCTTCTTTCAAAAGTACTTAATGACTCTACAATGTAACCTTATCCGGCCCTTACATTCGTCTTTAACAGTATATGCATTCCAGTAATTTCGAAAAACAGAAAGTACTAAAGATTTATCGGAGGCCGGAGGAAAATTAAGCAAGAGCGGAGAGAACATCAGCTCTTAGTGTTTAGTTCAGAATTGACTTCGGAGTACTGTGAGAGCTCCGCGCGAGCTTCGCTTATCAGATGGGCTTTACATTGCTTGTGTTTAATGTTGTTATTACTTTGAAGTAATAACTACTGATTTGCTTTGTCGTATTTAGAAAAGCTGTGTGAGTATTTTTGTGAAAATTTCCAGAGTTATCAAATGTTTCTTTTGATAAAATAAATTTTATTGCGCTATTATCGGTTCTGTGTGCATTAAATCCGTTACGAAACCGTACACACGTGACCATAACGGTTTCCTTTCAGTGCCAGTGGCTTCTAATGGCATCTAACAATCTGCCATCATGACATTTATTTTTCCGAACACAAAAGGAAGAACGGAAAATAGCTTCAAATAGACGCTTAAAGGAATCATCAAAAAATCTTCTAAACGCTGCAGTTCATAAAATAACTTCTACGTTTAGTTGTTTTTTCCTCAGACCGGAAGACTATAAGAAGAGTTATAACCTTTGAACTGAAATTATTTGATCCGCTATTTCCGCCAGGATAAATTTTCGAGTTGCCTTGTTTACTAAAGCATATTTTTAATATCTTTGATATTATTTTCGATTCAACATATATCGTTTAAAATAGCTATTTTCCCACATTAGAATATATTTCCGCTATCAATGTAATAATTTTCGATGCTGGAAATGATACAACACTGATGGAAAGATGAAAGGTGTTATTATTATTTAACCAGTTACTAGGGTTTAGACTTTTAACTATAAATAATAATTTCCGTTTCCTTACCGGAATGCGAAGCAGTTTAGGGTATTTAAACTAAGGTTTTTGGATTCAAAGCGAAAGTCAAAAATGGGCAAGCCCTCTCGAGGTCACGTTATTAGCTGTCGTCACCATTGATCAGACTGAAATTATTTGGCTTTGCATTATAGTTGCCATCATTTAATTTGTTCAGCGGATTGATGCTCTTAGACAATTTAATCTCAGATTTAAATTGAACAATCTAATTAATAGCCTATCTATATAAACTGTGAATCTGACTGTTAATTTAAATTGCGTCGCCACAAGTTGGTAAGTTGTGACTAATTATGTGAGTATGAGAAGTACACTGCGGAAAAAAAAAGAACTGAAATGTTTCAGATTTTAAATTATGTCCAAAGGGGCGTTTTTAACGTTTTGTGTGTTACATTTATTTGTTAAATATTATGTTCTTCGCACTTAAACCATAAAATTCAATTCAACAGCAATATCGCAAAATAATTGTAAAATGACTATATCTTTAGAATTTCTAATAGACATTTCCGCACGCTTTAGATAAAAAAGTTTTCCGTCCATCATCGTAGAGTGTTGCCGTTGCTTGCTTTTAAATCGTTTGAGTTTGCTCATCAAAAATTCGTTAACGTTTTACAAAATATGTAATAGATATTAAAACAAATTCCAAATTCGGGCTTCCAGATGCGCATATTCGGGTGGAAACGTACGTTATTCAAAATTGAACGGCTCTAGGTACCGTTGTTTTATCAAATTTGGAGAAATATACGTAGATTTATGCAGATTCCTTATTATTCTTTAGATATAATACTGGGCTGAAATATTTTGTGGCAACAGTTTAAAAAGTGACTTAGACTTTTAATGTTTCCAACGCAAAAATCACACAACGAAAACAATAGTCCTTCAGGGACTTTGTTTCCGCTTTGAACTAAAAAAAAGGGGAGGAGACTGTTCTATATCTCGCGTTACTGGCCCGATTGATAAAATTCAAAGTGCGTTTTTCATGTCTAGAAAACGCGACGTAGGATATGTATTAGATTTATATATAGCATTGTTCAAATATAGGTATTTTGACACAAAATAGGACGTTTTCTGATTTGACATGCCAATTGTTTTCCATATTTCGACTGTACGATTCAAATTATGCCAAATTCCTAAGTTTTGTAAAAATCGCACCAATTATTTTAAAAAAGTTAGCTCTCAGATTTTACCTCCTTAATAGTTCTAATTCAGTTTGGCGTGTCTTTCTTAATATCTCTTTTTTATGAAACTGATTTGATTCTTTCCTACACAGTTCGAAATTTATGTTCATTCCAGATACAATTCGCCCATTTTTTATGATTTATTTTAAAAAATTTCATTTGTAAATAAATTTTATAAATTTTTCGAAAAATAATTTGAACTATAACCTATAAAAATTTTACCATCATCTTAAAGTAGATGTAATTCTAGGCATACCCGCAAAACGTTAGAATATTTTATTCAAATTTTTCTAAGTTATACGTAAATTTATACGTATATTGGCGAGTTTTGAAATTTCGCATATTTGTTGAAAGCGACAATAACGTAAAGGTGGTTTACGCACTTTGCTAAAATTATTTGAAAGTAGGAACACTGTGACTTTTTTTCCGCTCCTGCACAATGGAAGGGAAAGGAAAATAGGTCGACATATATTAAGAAGTTCGCCAAATGAATTCTTCTTAGCTCAAATTGTGAAAAAATGCTGCAAGTTGAATTTTTGAATTTCTCCGTAAATGTCGCACCAAATTTTACATAATTTTTTATTTTGGGCATAATTTGAGTAGTAGAATCAAAATATGGAAAAAAAATCAGCATGTTATTTCAGAGAAAGTCCGATTTTGTGTCAAAATATCTATATTAGAACAAAGCTATATATAAATCTAATATATATCCTAAGTCGTGCTTTCGAGACATGGAAAACGCAATTTGAATTTCATCAATCGGCCCAATAGAATGGAAGATATAGAACGATCCCATTTTTTTGTCGCGCAGTATACATTTAGTGTCCAAGTTATGATTTAAATAAAAGTGATTTTAATCTTTTCAAGTCTCTGGAAGAATTTCAGAACCAGCGATAGTTCTCTTCAGGTTTTTTAAGGGTTTTTGATTTGTATATGCTCCGAAAACAAACCAGATTCTGTAATGTAAAGGAAAACATAAGATCCCAAGGTTAAATCCAGAAATTCCATGATAAAATAGTTAAGTGGGTTGCGTAAAATGTAATAATCAGATAATGAGAAATATATTCCAAAACCAGTTTGCAGAACAAGCGTCTAATTTAGAAACGAAATGAAAAGTTCTATTTTAGAAATTGCAGCGTTTAGAAAAAATTATACATCCGTGAATGAAAGAAATTTTCACATATTTAGGCCTTTTGACTTAATTTTTGATTAAATATCTGATATATATCTTATCTCCGAGGTTACACATTTTTTAATGAACATCGTCATCAGAAGTTTTATTCTGCTATGTGCTATTATTTTACCGTGCAGAAAACGGTCTTCTTTCACCCAAGCTGAAATGATAAACTTCATAAGTATTTAAAGGTAAAAAAATCGCAAATTCTTATAAAATAACAAAAGTTGTAATACAAACGTTCACTAAATACATTCCGGTTCTTGAAAAGGAAAGGTTTTTTTTGGCAGTTCTTAGAATATGAGTGAAATCGTACTTATTTTCAAATTTCAAGATTTAAAGAGTCTGAAATTTAAAAATATCAGTTTTCTTACTTAGTTTGATGAAATTTTAGGCACATTGTTTACAGATTATTTTAACTGCTACTTATACAGATATATTCTCTGAAAAGAAATACACAGTTTCACTTCTAAGAAATCTACGGAAAAAGTTTGAACAAATTGATGGAAATTGTGAAATTACGAGAGGCAAGCGGAGAATTTTATTCTAAAATTTTTGGATAAAATAGAGAATAATTTGCTAAATAGGAGAACTAGAGCTTATTAGAAAATAACAAGATAAAAAATTACAAATTTTATCCTTTACTGTACTTGCGCAAGTCATCTGCCCGAACTGAAATCTCTGAATATTCTAGATACTTAATTTCAAACGTTGGAAAATATTGTTACGAATTTTGTACTTAGATAAATAATTTTAGAATTAGAAGCAAATTTGTTGTATTTTTCTGTGCAATGAAGCGCGAGACAAATTTTAAGAGAAAGCTCTGCCGGAAAAGTAAGAACATGGGGGCAAGTGCATTCAATATTTAACGAACGGGTATATCGGTAATTTGGCGAGAAATCGTCAAAAATCGCCAGGTTTGGCAACCATTTGGCGACATTTAGGTCCGGTCCCTGTATCACCGTAATATGCTTGAAATTGGATGTAATTGACCATTATGTTAGCAGTAACAGTAACTCCACATTCGTATTGCTTTACAGTAATTGCGAGAAGCAGAAAGTACTAGAAATATCTCGCGGCCGGTTGAAAACTATTTAAGGCCATAGATGAAGCATTTGCTCTCAGTTGCTTAATTATTGTTGTTGCGAGCTGTTTATTTCCGCTTAAACTGGGATATCCGCGTTAGCTTTTTCTTTAGATGACTTTGCATGGCGTTGTGTTTAATGTTCTTCGTAGCTTGAAGTGTAATCACTGATTATACTGTGTGATTATGTGAACACTAGTACGAATATTTCTGTGGAGAATTCCAGAATTCTGAAATATTTCGCTTGATAAAAATAAATTTTATTAATTTACGATAGGACGATAGGCCTAGGAGGATGGCCTTTGCAACAGTTATGCTAAGGAGGACAGAAGATGATGCTGAATTTCTGAAGCGCATAATGTTCTCCGACGAAGCATCCTTTCATCTTTCTGGCATTGTTAATCGCCATAATGTTCGTATATGGGGATCTGAAAACCCCCATGAATACCGGGAGGCATAAAGGGATTCCCCAAAGGTTAATGTGTGGTGTGGGCTAATGCACGACCGAGTCATTGGGCCTTCTTTTTTACAAAAAAGACGTCTCATCAATCGTATACTTAGACATGTTGGAAAACTTCGTATTTCCACAAATAGAAGAGCTTCAGCCACATGTCTTTTTGCAACAAGATGGTGGACCACCTCATTAGGATACCATCGTTCGTTGAATGACCATTTTACAGGAAGATTGATTGGGCGAGGAGGTCTAATTCCTTGGCCAACCAGATCACCTGATATAACGCCGCTGGACTTTTTCCTTTGGAGATTTGTAAAGAACAAGGTTTACAGGAGGAGAGTGTCGAACATTGATGAACTAAATGCCAGAATGACAACCGCTTTAGCCTCTGTGGATGCCGACATGCTTGCCGGTACCTGGCGTGAAATTGAATATCGACTCGATGTTATCCGTGCGACGAAGGGGGCACAAGTGGAAGTTCATTGACAAGGGTCATGAAACTTTTTGAGTCTATCTAACCTTTTACATTATTAATTTTAATCTATCTTTATTATTTTATGAGTTATTAAACTCAAAATGAGTCTGGGACTTTATAAACACCCTGTATTGTACTTTTTTTTCAAATGCACATACATATGCTTATCAATATTTGCTTGATAAGCCGATTATATTTGTTTCCAAGTTTTTTTTTGTGTGTATGGTATGCGTTTAAAACGGAAGATTTTAAAGGATTTCAAAGTAAATATAACTAATAAAGTAAAGTTAATATTGTTTTCCAACAGAGACTTTCGTTAGATTTAATAAATGTAAATCTAACGTTGCTTTATAATTTCCTAGTAATAATTTTATTCGTAGTGATTTCTATTCGCTTCATAACATATTCGAAACAAAAGATTTTATAAATAAGGTAAAGAAAATTAATCATTACTAAGATATAAGATACAAATTCTCTCTTTTTTTAATTTGATGTTCGAGGAATAAATAAGGAATAGAGACAAGTATCTACCGTGATGTGCATTAGCAACAAATGAATGTAAATGATGAATTTTCTGAACTTAATGTCGAATCCTCGTTCTCCAGAACGCCTATTGAATACCCCCCTGATAAAACGCAAATTCTGACAAATTACAAAGACCAGATATCACGCAGTTCTTCAAAGAAACGCATGCGAAGGAAAATTAATGTGCGACAACAAATCTAGCGTCGCTTAATAAATTAATTGCAATTTAGGATCTGTAGAGATTTCTGTTCCCTTCTTAGCAATCCGTAAGTAAAAGAATTGTGTAGAATTTCCTAGCATTACTACAACATTACGCCTAGCCTTTAATTAATCGTGCTTCCTTTATGTAATAATTTAAACATTTTCGTTAAGAAACCTCTATGTCACGGTCATAGGAAAACATTACAATTATGATTTCGATTTAAATCAAAATTCATTATTTTATGTTCAAAAATGTTGTGTTATAAGCACACGTCTGCTTTATTGAGGAATTTACATTATGTGAAGCAAAAGGAGGACAATTTTTCGTATTTGATCAATGGGTTCTTAACAATATTACCTAAATAAAACAGTGCATGATATTTTGTTATGACAAATATTTGCTCCAATATGCAATGAAAATTTTAATATTCCGTCTGTGTATATAAAGGAATTATAGTAAATTTAGTTGGGCATTTTGTAACGGTGTTTATAGTAGTAAAAAATCTAATGTGTACACCACATGACTTTCTTGTACGTAATATTAAATTATACGCATTTTTGCTGCATTTCATTTAAACTTATTTCCTCGAATTTCATTAGAGATATATTTCTCATTCAATTAATTCAATTCTCACTTAGCGAAAAGGCAAAAAAAAACATAAAACCTCAAAATATCTTCATTAAAACTGAAAAATATATAAATATATAAAAATATAAAACATAAATACAGTTAAAACAATTTAAAGAAACATTTTTACAAGTAAAATGAGTGTTTCTACGCAAAAACAAGCCAAACGGCCAGCGGGCAAGAAGGTAGATTTTTCGGTGCACAAAATTAAAGCTTACTTTTAGTCTCGTTCCACAAAATAGAGGCTGAAGGTGTAGAAATTGACTTAATTTGATGTGGACGCTATGCTGAGTTAGTAAATTGGGTAATTTAATAACTTAAATGATAAGTCCTCAATAAATTAAGCATGATTTAATTCGCAATAATAAAATAAGACGTTATTTATTTTTGTTGCGAAACTTAGTTTCATTAGATTTACAACAAATCCACTATTCTGCTAAGTTTCAAATGTTAACAAATGTGGTTGCTATGGTAAAGAAAAAATTAGACTTGGCCGCACTTAAACAACTTTTAAATTGTTGATAATTCTACAAATATTGCATTCAGGTTACCTAACATTAACCGGAAGACAAGAACAACATAATTCAATCAATTTTAAAGCAAAACATGCGCAATTTACCAATATATAAGAATAAAAGAAAACTGAGTTCACTGATTCGAGTAACAGAATGAGTGTACTTATACATATCTATCTATATCTATACCTAAGTGTATGTATATATACATTTATATACTTTTCATGCGTCCGATTGCAACCAAAAAATAGATGTGCACAACTACATGTTATAGCAGTCCTATATACAAAATTTCAACGTTCTAAGGCTACTCGTTCTTGAGTTAGGAGAGATACATACGTACGTACAGACACCAGAAAAAAATCTCTTCCGAATCCATTTTAAATCCTTTTTGCAACCCGTTTTGTGAAAAAGAATCCTTTTTCTGTCCTTACGTACAGATGTCAGGCAAAAACATCGTTAATTTGCTTTCGATAACGATCAAAATGAATATTCTCTTTGAAATGTGTACCCGGAATTTTTCGTGATTACAATACTTCCTTTACCTCGCAAAAGGAAGTAAAAATGATAAGAAACTAAAACTAATATTCTTATTAGCATTCAATGCTACAGCTGGAAATTGTCTTCATAAGCAATTGTCTTCATGTAATGTGTGGTATTATACTAGGAATCTTCAAGTTCAATAACCCTTTTTGTTTCACCTTATCGTATATATGTGTTAGGTTTATTTTATATAACATGCTATTTTTATGTTAATTATTTTCTTTAATTTCAAATTCTTCTATCAGCCTGCTTCAGAATGCTAACTAGGTTAAGTTTAATAGATAACGAATGTGGAATTTAGGTAGAATTTTGACAAACAAGCAGCAAACTTTTGCCGGACGACCACCTGTTCAACGGTTTGATTTGGTGAGTAATTTGCTAGAGTTTAGACCTAGAGGTCGCATGCAGCTGGAACCCGGTTATTTCTACTTGCAATGTACTTGCGCAATGCGCATATTATCTGTATTGATAAGACACCTTAAACTAGTTAACTGTGCTCATTATGGCACAGGAATTTCAAAAACGGTGTAAGTTAATAGTATGCAACTAAATGTAACATACTTTATTAGATAAATATATCTATTTTTCCATGATTTAAACTATACCATTCAAATGTTTGACCCCTAAATATTTACACTGATGGCCTTACAAGTTACTTTACTTATCCATGACATTAATATAAACAGTGGAAACATATTTAATATTAAAACTTTTTTTTCAAATATTTCTTATTTAAAAGCGGTTATACATTAGCTGTGCGAAAAGCAGTGAATGTTGCTTTTCACTTAAATTTGTACTTTATTGGTTTCATCGTATTTGTCTCCAGAGCTTAGTTACAAAACGCATGGTGTCATTTATGTTGCACAGTAGTGTAAAATAAGAGTGAAGTCCCGTACAATGACATTTAAATCTAAAACTTTTAATGAAATATCGCAGTCAAAGAAGTGTTACATCTTGTTCAAAAATCGAGAGAATGCTCATAAGAAAATACAAAAGCAACATAATTCCCTTTTTTCTCCAATGTGAAGCGTGTAAGATCTCGCTGACCCAACTTGTCAGACACTGGGATGGTGACTGCTGCTATGCGTGAAGTCACACAAAAACGTGCGAAGAGGTTGAAACCCTTTTATTGTACCTTTTAAAATTACAACTGCGTCTACTCGATGCTCACAAACTGCGCCAACTCGGCGGTTCAACTAAAAGTAAAGGTAAAACTGAAAATAAGAACTACGTGAACAAATATCAAACACTATCGATGAGGCTCTGATATCCTACCTAACCGCGTTTTTAATTACCGCTGAGGTTCAGCAAGATTTCTGATTAAACGGTTGAAAATTAGCACTTCTGCAAAGCTAGGCACATAGGCCGATACGCGCTGATCTAAATTCTACCGAGCAATATCTTCAGCGTAGCTTCAAAGCAAGACTCTCACACTCTGGTTTCGTCTATTATTTAATTCAACTAGCTTCCGCTAAATTTGAATAAACTGCGCGTGCTACTAAAATTTACATACTCTGGCACGGGCATTTCTAGGGGAAATTTAAGGCTAAACAGGAAAGGAATATTAACTTAATAAATGTTAGTTAAAATAAATATAAACCCTACAAGCTATCAAAATGTCCAATGATACGCGTTGTGCTTCTTCGTGCACGTTACGTAATGTGTGTTGAGTTTTGGCGTCATTCATAGCTAATTCTGTTTGAAAATATGTAATATCGAATCTTAATTTTGAAGAACATCAAAACCTTGATGAGAATGTTAATGGTTTATTTAACAGCAAAACTTTCAAGGATGAAACTTCAACATTCAAAATAAACATAACATCTTAGGTGTAGCTCTTCTTGTGAAGTTAAAATCCTAAGAAATGCCCCCTTTTAATTGCCAGCTCCTGAGCAACTAGGGAGAAAACCACTTCTTGCATAGGCCAAAACCATTTGGTTCCTCTGGCATAAATCTCCTTCATGGTCAGACTGGACTCTACTGCAGCTCTTAAGGCCGTTCCCACTGGGGTTTATCTGAGCTAACGGAGACAACTGCGTAACCGACCCGTCTCCAAAACTAGTTTTTAACCATAGGGCAGCAAGTTGAAAAATCTGAACCACAGGCATAGCGGAGCTAGTAGACACATGGAATTGACTCCGTTAGCTCAGATAAACGCCGCTGGGAATTGCCTTTTACAGAACCACTGGTCTACTGGAGTTGATTCGGGCCGGACTGGGCCACAGACTGTAACCCATCCATTCCACAAACCTCATCTCAGATCTCCTTCGGCAGCCTTACGTCATCGTGAATGAATTGAATTACCCTTCTGAAAGCGTAACTTCAGTTTTTAACAACGGTGGTTGCCGTGCTACAGTCACTGATGGACATATTTAATAATATCAAAATAGAGATCTGTTTAATAGTATCAATTTGTGTTAACAATAATAATGCAAATTTTAGATTTCATTTGCATTCTGCTATGAAATTCCCATATACCAAGACAGATTATTAACATTTCCTCGAAAGATTAAAATATTTCCAAACTGTAACTTTCTATACACATGTAACAATTCGGCCGTCGCTCAATCAGTGTAATATCATAGTGTTTTCATTCTTCTTTATACAACTGGGGGGATACGAGTAGTTCAGAAACATTTGGCGTAGATAAAATGTTATTATTTGCATAAATTCCTGAGTAATTGTTTAGGTAAGGAAAACTATGTTACGGACGCAAAAAAGTACGTTCTATATAAACCGTGCAGATAAAAAAGTTGATATATTTTTGTTAGAACCCATAAAAGGAATCAACGTTCTAGCTGATTTCATATACTTTCAGACTGTTTTTCAGAAATTTGGTTGGCTAGAGAATTTCTGGGAGAATGTATCCGAATTGTATGAAATTTTCAGTGTTAAATCTTCAAGTTCGCGCAGGTAGTTAAAAGTAAAGAATAAAACATTTGACAGATAAATTAGTGTTATTCTTTGAATGAGATAAGAAAGTTGATTCAAGAGGGGGGATTTAGAAAGGCTTAAAAAAGCCTAAAATTTCATTTAATGATAATAGAGCAAGTATCCTTTTTATTCAGAATCGTATAGGATCTTATGATACTTCTCAATATCTTTTCCGAAAGTCCTTAAAACACTAATGTTCTTTAGAACAAACAGAAGGAGAATGACGTTATTGTATATAGCAAATCCCTCAAATGAAATGGTAATTTTGAAAATTTTACTCTGGTAAATAGTACTTAATTCTTACTCTCATCTAAAAAAATTGATTTTAACTGTGGAATTTAAAGCATTTAAAGAAATGTCCAAAGTTGTTATGTATTTGGTTTAAGTCTTTCTCCCGGAAAAAAATTTCAAAGAATCTCCGATGTACAGATTTTGTTGTAGACTTTATTACATCTAGACGTCGTGACAAAATTATGTGAGTTACCTTTTAACACATTGGACGATGGTATATCAGACGCATGGAACAATGAAAGGAGGGGTAAAAATACTCTTCCTTTCAGTTGCGATAGAAACTATAAAGAACAGGAGTAATTTTCTAGTTGAGAAATGTCAGCATTCTTTTACAATAACCAATAGAAAAATCAAAAGCGGAAAAGGAAATACGTCCATGAAACTTGGATGGTTTCTTTTCATGCAGTTGTTTAATGATTTGCCACAACAAATTATTTTCTGTGATGCTTCTCAATGGCTTCTTTTTGATAGAAATTTGTCAACTATTTAAGCTCTAATTCAAGTTTACACAACAAGATTTTTATCGATTTACTCATCCATAGGGGGAAAAGACCTTTCAATCTAACACATGCATGCTAACTATTGAGAGAAAAAGATTTCTGCGGAAATTATTGTTAAATTACCTGTAATATTAGTAAACTAAGTGCATATTCATATGTTTAACTTATCAGGTATTTCTCTCCGCCTTCAAAGCATGCCTTCGTGGTGTAATGATCAGCACACTCGGAGCGTGTTCGACAGGTCCGAGTCCCAGCGAGGGCATTGCTCATTTTTTATGTCTCCTGCTTCGAAATAACTTAATGTTTCTACACTGGCGCTCGAACTAAAAAGGGTGCTGGATGATGATTCTCCACCACCAGGATTTGACGATTGGGTTCCCTAATCCACACTTGCCCTTTAGGAGTAGAAGCATATAAGGTATTTCTTCTTGCCTTCTAGCATGCTTGTGTGGTATAATGGCCAGCACGCTCGAAGCGTATTGGAAAGTTCCGAGGTTCGAGTCCCAAGGAGGGTATTGCTTATTTTTCATGTATCCTGCTTCTAAATAACGCAATGTCTTTACAAACTGTAGATATCTAAGTTAGTTAGATGTCAAACTTTCGAAGATGAAAATTTTCTGTAAAAATATATGCTTCATTCACAGAAATTTTAGTAATATTTTAATACTGATAGTTAACTGATCTGATAGTTAAAGAGTTAATCCCATTGATTTTTCTAGAGCCTTATTGAACACAAAATTCAGAACTGCGGACATTATATCCCCGATTTGAAATTTATACATTATTTCGGAAGTAACCTATTAGCTACTTTCACTATTTAGTTATTTTGGCATCATGAAAAAATCAGTTATTTTTGCCATGCTTTCAAACGTTGAGTTAACCTATGAATTAGATGCTAGTGAAACAAATTCTGTACGAATAACAATATTATAACAATAATACGTAATTTAACGCGTAACAGTGGAGGTCAAATAATGGGACATGACCGGGTACGTGCGGTCACAGAGACCGCGTCTCGTTTTGATTTAAATAAAAAGTTCTGATCAAAATATTAAAATTCTATTTTACACATACATTCTGTAAACACTTACTCTCAAATAGAAAAAAAATATTTTACAAAGAAATGTATTGTATGTATAAAGTATCAGTATGTGAATCAAGTTTTTGTATTTACCCAGGAATGTAAAAGTACTCGTTAAGAAGGAGATTGATAAAATGTACTTGAACCTGCTGTATAATGCATTTCTATGTAAAAATACTCGTGAAGAAGTAGATTCATAATGTATTCATGTAAAAATACATAAATAATATAAATTGATCTATGTAAAAATACTCGTGAAGAAGAAGATTGATAATTTGCACATGCTGTATAATGCATTTCTGTAATAATATGGTAGAAGTTATTGGCCTATGAAGTATTGGTAAATGTATAGTGTATAGGTATAAAGTACAGGCATACCTTAGTTTCATAAGATGTAATTATTTTTGCGTAATGTTTTAATAACTCAGTAATGTTTTAGTACTCATTCAAGAATGTATCAGCATTTATTCAAGAATGTGTTATGTATTTGTATTACGTAATTGCTTCACTTAGTTGAATCTACTTTTTTTATTTCTATTATGTATTAAGTATGCATGTATAATGCTCGGTGATAAGAGCTTCGGCTTCCTAAGAAACACATAGCTATTAATATCTTAAAGTACTTTAAACTGCTGAGTTGGTAAATGTATTGTATATAGATGTAAAGTACAGGTATTTGAAGCATACTTTAGTTTTATGGGGTATAATTATTTTTGTGTTATGTTTTTCTACTTATTCAAAAATGAATTAGCATTTATTCAAGAATGTGCTATGTATTTGTATTATGTATTAGCTACTCATATTTGAATCTATTTTTTGTATTTGCATTATGTATTAGTAAATATGCAAGTATTATGCACGGTCGGTAAGAGATTCGGCTTCCTGAGAAACACAGTGCTATTAATATCTTTAAGGTCTTTATACTGCTGAGTTATGTAAATGTATGGATTTATGTATGGATTATGTAATACTCCGGGACGGAAGCCAACTCAGCGGATTTCAGGATTTCAGTACTCCTACTCCAGATGCAACAAATGAACATTACCCAACAAGCAAATTTTAGTTTCACAAGCTAATAACAGTGATTATCTGTACATTTTAAAATAATTTATGAAATTTATGTGAATGTTATTAGAGAACGATTTGAAGAAGTTCGGAGTGACTTGGCCAGTGAACGTATCTGTTTTCGTAAAGTAGATACTGCTGTTATCTGTTCGTTTTATTTTTGCATCTTATATTAATTGTTTTAGTTAACTTACTTTTGTTGGCCATGTGTTGTACATCTATAGTACAGAGAGAAATTGCATTTGTTCAAAATAAAAAAAAAACATTTTTTTTTATTTATTCCTGAATCTACTTTTGTTTTTACTTTTGTATTTGAAATGAAAAGATAGTGTAGGGGCTATGTCTTCTAAAGTAAGCATCTCGTTCAGATTAATTGTATTCTTAGTGAAAAATTTTAATTTTATTGATTATTTGCTTTTTAACAGGATTCTTTTGGTTTAGTGACTAATATCTTTATTTTGATAGAATATCAATTAGATTTATGGTTTGAATCTAGCAAATAATTTGATGCTTACTTGGAAGAAACATGAAACACTTTCTCTTATTTTAGTTACTGTTTATTGATAGTAAATTGGTTTATTCCCTTGATAAGTCAATTAATCTTCTATCAATAACTGGTTTTTCAATACTTAAAAAGTTTACTTTTGATTTTGGCATTTTTGCGATTTAGTTTTTCCTTAACTGTGTTTAAAGCAACTAGGACTACAAATTCTGTAATTTTTTTTAAATTCTGAAAAATTTCTTTTCAATGTTTTTAAATTGAATTTCCGTTGCTCGGAGATGTAATATGGAGAGTTTTCTTATTATAATTTATAGTGAAAATATATATATATATATATATATTGCTGTTACTAGAGATGTGCATAAAATTCAAACAAAATACGAATTATTCATTCTTTTCGTGATGATTATAACTCCAAAATATCAATATTATAATATAATTATCAATTCGTTTAATTATATACCGGTGATTAAATATTAAATGGGGGAATATGAATTTTACGTGAAAACAAAGAGAAATCTGTAAAGAAAGGAAATCAGTTTAATAATTAAAAGCATAGAAATTTCATTAATCTTCTTTTAATTATGTATTAGTGATATTATACAAAAAAAACCGAAAAAGGTGCGTAAAAATCCATATTTATTTCGTTATGCATAAAACTAAACCTTAGAGGCTACTTCCTTAGTTATTTACTTCTTCTCAATATGCTCAAAGGGATTTGCAAGGTTCCGTGGGGTTCTGCATTTAACGTTAATACGTTAATACTGTAAAGAAATAAAAACAAAATGGTGCAAGAGCTCCTTCATTTTTAATTATAATGGCACGCAAGACTAAAAAGAATAATTGCACTCTTTTAATAATTAAACTTTGACATTAAATTTTCTAGCCATCAATTATAATTTACTTTGCACGGAGATAAACTACAAAAATGTTTGTTTGACGCAAAATAATTAGAAATAACGTTTAATATAGAATGTATTAAAGAAATATTCAAAACATAGTTCTTTAACGAATTTGGCAGTTAGAAATGTACATAAAATTAAAAAAAAACCTAAACTTGATTATGATAAATGTAGTTTTTTCGTTTTTCGAAATTAACACACATTTTGCTTTCGAAAAAATTTTGTTCAGACTTTAAAAGACTATTATTCTCCTTGTTAAAATTTCATTCTTTGCCGTTCAAATTATATCATTTTAGCACATTAGAAATCCTAAAAGTTGATAGACTTGTAATACCTACGATGGTCCGAAATGGAAAAGAAAAGTAATGTGTCTTTTTCTATAATTAAATAATGAACATTAAATTTATATTCTTATACTTTATATCCTAACGAATATTATAAATGCGAAGGTGAGTTTGTTTGTGTGTTTATTTGTTTGTTACGCTTTCACCGCTTAATTACTTAGCCGATCATCATGAAATTTTCAAGAAATATTTTTGATATATTAAAAAAGGTAATAGGCTGTAAAATGTAACTTATCTGTTGAAACTTAAACTATATAAAGGTTTTATAACTTAAAAGGATTGTCGTTGTATAAGCATTAAATGTTGAGTTTCATGTAAAAGTTTGTCTGCGCGCGCAGGTGCATGGCTTGCACCACGCAAACATTTTTAATATTTTGTAATATATCAAAAATATTTCTTGGAAATTTCATGATGCTCAGTTAAGTAATTAAGGCATGAAAGCGTAACATTTATTAGCGTTTATTAATTTTATGTGTTTAATTTATTATTGTATTATGTAATTAATAAATAATTATTATTTACGAAATTTTACGCGGAGTGCATTTTTAACTTAAAAAATAAGTAATAATAATAAAATAAGTAATAACATAAACTTTTATCCTGATTATCCTGATCAGGCAATAAGAAAAAAATCAAATCATTTTATTTTATTTTTAATAGTCTTTGAAACTTATTTAACGACATCAACGCGAGAGAAGCGGCGGGTGCTTAATTCACATACGCATCCACGAGATACTGCATACACGTTACATATGCGGAAAATCAGGAAAACATCCAGGCAGCCAGCCCGTTCGCCTTGATTCCAAAGTTGGACCGAATTGTCAGTATTCAGCGATTTTACCGCTTAGCCGCTAATGGGTCCGTGTACGAAATATAAGCGCCACAAATTTCCTGTACGATATTCCAACAGTAGATTCGTTATTGAAATTCCTTTTGGTAAACTTCAACTCCTGTCTATAAATTTTATACTCAACATCTATCTCTTGTGTAATTTTGTATCATAACACTAAACTGTGGCCACATTTTCCTACCTATGGCAACCAGCACAAGAAGTGTCATTTTTACCTGCTTGCGCGAAGAAGTGGTGTAGTGCATTAAGCTATGGCAAAGCCCTCTATGGCAACTGCCTAAGGAAAGGGGTGCCTTTGTGTAGTAAAAATATTTGTATGTAGTAAAAATACTTAAATATTTTAATTTCTTATGTAATTAAAATTGTGTTAATTTCTGTAGGTTAAGAGAAATATTAATTATAATTATTCTGGTGTATAAGTGATAACCAAAATTTTGAATATTAATTTTATCAGCGATGAACCGCGAGTAGGAATGAAGAAATCCAACTACCTAGTATAGGATTAAGACATGTGATTAAGAGTGAATCACAGAATCACGTTGTTTCCGCAATAACCCGAATGATAGGGATAAAATATGTGACCTACAGAGGATAGC
>KK114674.1:1861-13959 GCA_000611955.2 Stegodyphus mimosarum
CGTGTTATATTTGTACTTGCCAGTAATTAATGCTGTCTGTATTACCGATTTTCTGAATTTTTTGGACCATAAAAATTTGCGTAAATCCCAAAAATACGCATCTTATTGCACAGAGTTTTCGATCTATTATGCACTGTTTTATTATGATATATAAAGAATCTTTCTAAACAATATAATAGTCGAACAATAGTAATAACGTACACATAATAAAACGAGCAAAGAATCTCCAATAATTCAATACGATAGCCTGGAAGCTACATCTTTACTAGAACAAGAACATCAAAGTTTGAAGTACCGGGAAGGCAGAGAGAAAAGAGGGGGGTGTTTTATTAATTTATACGTCATTCTATTAAATACATTCGGTGTTACGCCGCGAGAGTTTTTTTTTTTTTTTAAAGATGCTGCTGCTGGGAACTTGCTAATGAGCCCGCTGAAGATGATGAAATGACTATCGTCTTCTACCTTATTTGGATCAAGAAGAGAAACCGGAAAAAAATGAGTAAGCTTTTCAAAGCTGTGCTGGCCTCGTGATAAGCATTCTAATAGCACTTACGCTTAGAGAATCTTAGAAAGTTGAGTATCTTAGAAAAGGAGTTTTTTTAATAGCCATTATTGACTAGTGGGTTTATTATGCTAAAAAGCATATTTAAAGGAATGTGTGTGTTTTTATATTGGTATGAATGTTTATAGCCTTATCGTTCCATTTATCACGTCACATTGCGTTATATTTCGTTATACTCTGCTACTACAGCGTTAAAAATCCACGGCATTGAAAAAATGCTAATTCTGATTGATGATTACTTTCAAAAGCGAGAGGTATTTCAAAGAGCATAAATAAAATCCATATTGAGCGTCTCCTATCTAAAGACAGTTTTTACCAGAAATCATATGGAGAAGATCAAAATTATGTGTATCTTAAGTAGTCGACTAAGAGATTGTTCACTATATGTACCGTTTAATAATACATCCATTTTCTGTAACTGATAATTTTTATAAGCATTTAGTTCATCAGTGGCGGAGTGGATAAAACCGATGAATACAAGTAGTTCGATTTGTGGTGAATTAGCAGGCTTCTGGTTTCCACGGTTTTCTCCACATGGAATGCAAGTACAAACTAGAGGCATTTGAAAGACCTACACAAATTCTGTCTGAAGCAAATTATTATGCTTTGTCATAATCACCTAACCTAAACTAAAAGACCTCTACCGTGATTAATAAAAGATGTTTCTAACCCAATAATGCTTGCTTACCATGTGATATCTGAATTTAACCCCTTCCGGTACGATTTAATAATGAAAAACTGTGCATGAAATAACCATTTAATTTTTATTAAAAAAAACTTGTTTCATTTTATAATTCTTACATATTCTTAATTAATATCCATTTTTACACATTGTTAATACCTTCCGGTATTATGACGAGTCTAGCTCGTCATCGGTGTTTCATGCCATACGCACAATGACGAGCTACACTCGTCATTGTGCGATTCCAGAAGGTTCACTATCATCACTTATTAGTCGCCTAGCACGTTTTCGCTTCCTTGGTAATATTTCACTATCATTACTTTCATTATCAGTATCAGGTAAATGTAGGCTTATTTCTTCTGATTCTTCATAATCGCTCCAATGACCTTGACCTTCGTAATATATATCGATCGATGTTCACACCAACTGTTAACAAGAATGAAATCTTACAGACTAACAACAATTTCGCCGCGTCTTGTACCAAGAAATTCTAACAGTAAACAATATGTGATAGTGATATGTGATATTTCCACAAGTAACAAAAGTATTGCCAAATTCAGTACACTAGAAATTTTAAACTAAATTAATTATTACATTCAACAGTAACTTTAGTCGCATGGCTCGTCATTGTGCGTATTGCATGAAACACCGATGACGAGCTAGACTCGTCATAATACCGGAAGGGGTTAATAGAATTTGGATTAGAACGAATCAGGCGCCCGAGGAGCCAAGAAAATTTTCATCCAGTCAGGTATGGATCTAAACTTAGTCGAACTACTATTGTTTAGCGAGTTTATCGCTCTCCGCAGTAATGAAAAGTTACGCGAAGGAGCAACTTTATGTTGGTTTAGATTTTATAGAAATTAACTGTAATGAATTAACTTGGCTCCATTTTTTTCCGCGGACAGAAAGAAAGAGGGAACTTTAAATAAAATAATTTAGAGAGCAAAGTGAATTTTTGTAATTCCTCTTCTTCAGGATCAGCACCCACCCCTAATTTCTTGAAGAAGAGGAACCGATACCACTTCTCCCCGCATAACTGATACTTTTATATTAAAACTTACGTTAGTTTGGATTTTTTGGTTTAGTTAAAAATTTCCGCGAATCGCTATTTGCTGACCGTTCATCTTTTTTGGGTATTTAAATACATCTGCTGCATAATTAATGTAGAAACAAAATAATTATGCTTCTTTTATTCTGGAAATTTTCATTCTGCTTGCTTGCTGCTTGTTACATAATTATTCTGAAATTATGTGCCGGATATGTCGTTATCAGCAAAGAGACGTTTCGGAATGTCGTAGAAGATTCTAATTGGAAAAATTTTGGCTACGAGCCATTTATTATCTTACTGCGCAATATACTTAGATCTAGAATCATTAACATCAGTTAAAGTATAAAATGGAGTTCTGCCTCCCCCCTTTTTAAGTCTGATGCATTGCAAATTTCTAAAGTCATTTTTGCGACCGAGTGAAATAAAAAATATTGTCGTGAATTTAATTTTATATGTGAAAATTTCACTATATAATGAATGTTAAAATTTTCGACAATGAGTAATGTTCGAGATGCTAATGCGTCATATAATGATATTAATTTCTTAGAAAATTTTTACCTTAGTACGGTGAGCCTATTTATAACAACTACCAGCAGAAATCCTTAGATATTTCTTATGAAACCTAGGTTGAGGAACCCTGTGGCAGATTGTGAATTTATGGCAATCATTTTGTTTCAAGTAACAAAATCAAGATGCTAGTTATGAATAAAATGAGCTCTGAAGCATATTTGATGAAAAATTTAGAAGTAACTTAAAAACTAGATCTTAAAAATTTTGTGATCTCTAAGTTTTATTAATGAGATTTCTCCAGAAAATTAATTTTAGAAATTTCCATTAACATTTTTGTATTTCTTTAACACCTTAAATCAAATGGTATGATGTATGCTACGCGAATTATTATCCTGAAAAATGCCCTTCCAATAACCGGTCACCTTGCTCGGACAGATTCTTTATTTAGTGGATTATTTCAAAGCTCATCAAGGATACCCATACCATCGCGAAAGGCTGCAAATTAGCTCGTATTCATGTTCATGTCCAAGCAAATTTGCTGTTTTTTTATTCGGCGAAGGCAGTCCACCCTGGCTGTGGTGGCTGCTGGTTGTAGATTTTCTTTCCGCTGACCAGACATTATTCCGATTGGATGACCTTAGGACGAAAGTCTGGACTGTGGCGTAAAATAAAAAAATATTTGTTGCAAGCCTCGCATGCTTTAGCGAGCCCGTGAAAAATATGCACGACTAGTATAATCAGGTTTTTTTTATTACTGTTATTATTAAATAAATCTTCATGTGGCTTTAATTTGTGGTGGGATAGTGCCTGTAACAAGTTGTCTTCTCTTGGATTTTCCACATCTACTTTGAATAGTTGCTTATTTATGTGATTTTATATTCTGCATCTTGAATTTAGAGAAGTTCGTTCGAGAGGTCTGTTGTAACTGCTTAGTTTAAGTGTTTGAATCTGACTACATAGATATATCAAATCGTAGTTTAATTTTTTTTAAAGTGACTATAAACTCCTTTTTGAAGTTTTAGAGTGCAATATGAAGTTCCGTATTGCAAACCCCCTTTCCAGTTCTTTCTTTTATGATAAGAAACTAAAAATAATTTTGAGGAAAGAATTAAAGAAAAGTTTTTGCTCCGTGTTCAGATTTCTTTTCATGAGATTAGTGTTCTCGTGCTATATGACCCAGAACTGACGTAACAATCTGTCGCTAGTTCATGGATTCTAAAATTAGGAAAGCGTTCTGCAGATCAAAAATGGAATACATTTTGTTTTTGAAATAGGTTAGAAAATTAAACACGAATAACCCAGCTCAGCTCGGCTTCGTTTTATTAGTCCTGATATATCTAAAATTTTACTTCTTTCTATATTACCGTCAAAAAAGATAGCGGCCTATTACTATTTCCCGCTATCTTTTGGAAACCGGAAGAAAATGGGAATCTATTATAATCTCGTAAACTCTTAAGAAGGAATATAATAAGAGCAAAATTTACCGAAGTGCCGTAGTTGCGATGGGTGAGATATCTTTTTGCTAGTGGCAATAGCCATATAGACATGCAGAGCTTATCAAATGTAACTTACTCTTCTTTTCATTATACGATATTATAAAACCGGGATGACCAATCGCTGAGATACGAGGGTCAGTTCTGTAAGTTTTGTGTAACCAGTATTTTGGAAATAACGATGGGTTTCTCAGAAGGTGGTAATCGTATATTTAATTCAATTATTTAAATGGAATCCGGCAGAGACAAATGTACGATTGTATGCGCAACAGATTCAACTATTTTTCAATAAAATACTTGTTCTAACATTTTAAATTCAATAAAAACACGCATGCAAGTAACCCGTTCGCCAGGATTTGAGCCTAAGTTCTTAAAATGTTAAGAACATAATGAGCGCTCATGTGCAGCAGCAGTTTTTCAACTATATGGTGTGAGAAATCTTCATTTACATTGAATGTCTGTTTATGCTGTTGGATGATTATTTGATTATGAGAAGGATTGTAGGGCTTCATGCCTACAAGAGGAAATGCCTTCGTGGAGGGCATTTAAGGTAAATATGTATATAAGTTACTCACTAGAAAATATTTGCGCAATAAGCCTTTGCATTGCCGTGAATAAGGAATTGAATGACTACCAGTGTTTTGAAACGTTAGCACTCGGATCTTGGTCTCTGCTGTGCAATCATTATAAAAAACTATGAAAGTATACATATATTAGAAAGCCACGAGTCAGTAATTATAATAATTATTTGTTAAAACCGAGATAAATATCCGTCAAATTAAGATGTATGTTCTATAGCTTATTTACATTCTTATTGATGCGACAGAGTCTGTAGTGGATCCAACGGATGTCAGGTCACTGCAATATCTCATGTATTTATTTGTAGCAATGCCATCTAGGTGGATATTTATCGATGTATAAAGTTTAGCTAAACTTGGAATAAATGTATTTTATTACTTGTTTACTTGTTTGGTTAGATTTTTCTGGGGAAAGAAGTATCGGTTGACCTAACTACTTCTCTTACATGCGTTAAAGGGTGAAGATCGTTGAATACTGGTCGTAGCTCGACGCGGGGTCGAATTCCGGGTAACGGTCTGCAGTTTTCCCCACGTGTATTGTTATTTAGAAATCTTCTGCAAAGCCTTACTTTCCAGTCGGAAAATAGGCCTCGTCTGCTTTGTCGTATTCAGTTAAAGAGTCCATTGTGAGGTAGGATTAAATATCTCCATTAAAGTGTTTTAAAAATTTTGTTTGCAATTTTGAGTTCTTTGTTACTTTTGCGTTTTGTGCGTAATCTCGTAAACGTTCTACCGAGCGAAGTCCTTCTGAACTATACATTTTTTCAAAACGTGATAAGCTTCCCCCCCTACATTTTGCTCTGCTGTCTAATGTTGTGTTTGTGTATTTTTCTGTATTTCTTAGATATAAAAATTTTATTTGGTGTAAAACCAGACTGTTGGTCCAAACACGCACGTGTAGCTAACGGACATCCCACCAGGAAGCCAGGGCGTCTGTCGGACAATAAGAGGAAGTGATTGGTTGCTGCCTCTGTCTCACGTGCCGTGTCTCAGAAGCGAGGGCCACAAGCTGGCACGAAAGGATAACAACCTCTCCCGTTTTCTCTGTCATCGAAATTTCATATTCATTAATTAGCATCTCTTCAGACTGGTATCAGATAACGCCAGTATTTGTGCGATGGTGGAGTGCTATATCACTTTGATCCAGCTCAATGACTGAATCTTTCTTTTCTTTCCCCCCTCCAGAATTTCTAATTCCTTTCTCCACCTTTCATAAAATGAAGAACAATGAAAAATTTATTTGATAATCAGTTACTTTTTAATCTGGCAGTGGCTTATCTGATGGATATAATAAATCCGCAGGGGGAAGTGAAATAAAAATATTACATTAAGAACTGCTGTGCAAGTTAAGTAATTACAAGCCATCCATCAATGATTTTTTGTTAATAATTTTCTCGAAAATGAGGAAAAAAAAGTGCCAATGCATGTAAAAAAATCTGTGTATCAATGCATGAAATTGCAATAGAAAATTCTATCTTTAAATAGTAGAAACTATATAAATGAGCTAGAGTGGTGCAGAAGGCATTTGGAGTATATAGGAACTTTTTTAAATTTATTTTAAATATTACGTTTTTACTGTACATAATAATAAGTAAGCTGAGTCGTTTTAATGTGAGCAGTTTTCAGTCGTATCCTTGATTTTCATCCATGCTTCAAAACGTATAATGGTGAAAATACGACTTCATTATATCGATTGCTTTTTATGGTGGTGGGGAAAGGAATCGTTATGTATCTGATGGAAGTTTTCATCCGCCAGGACTGCGATCTTAATGGATAACTGATATTCAATTTTATTCATTTTAGATTAAGGTGTTTGAAAGTGTGCAATAAAACTTTTGCTTCGTAATTCTGTGATTCCCCAACGCAGAGATGATTCAGTGTGTACTCAATAAATATTCAAAATTCGAGCAGTTTCTGTGAATTATTATTGTATATCTTTAAAATGTCATATTTTTGGTGCAATTCCAACTTATTCTGTTTCATTTCCTTTGGAAGTATAATTCCAGTGGTCCAATCAATTACAGTTTCAGAATAATAGCATGGGATTCGAAACCATGCTACTGCTGATGATTGAAAACTCTGACATAATGGAAGGCTTAAGCAGAGCAAAAGGACAAACGCTTTCTTCAGTTTATAAGCGAAAAGATATCAATATTTTAATGAATTTGATATTGTAAAGGCTGCCTCAGAAAGCCTGCACCAACCAGTCACTCATAAGACCGCTGATGTTAGTTACTAGACCCTGATTCGAATCTCGACGAAAGGTTGGCTACATGGATGCTTCATAATTTTTCACGTGTAATTTAAATACGAGTCAGTTTTCATTAGCATGACCACAACGAAGCATCTTTCCTCGTAATGAGATAGCGTACGCCTATATTGGAGTTTTGAAATAAGTAAACAGAAAGCTTATACAGCTACATATATTCTGAACTGTTAGTTATAGATTCACGGTTTCAATTTAGGAAATGTTTAAAGTAAGATAAATTTTCAGCCTATATTAATTTCGATAATGAGCTCTTTTTAGTAAAATTATGCGGAAAGTAATTTTTCCTGTGTCAAGTTCCCTCACCGCCAATATCTCACATTTCGACCTTCGAAACGCCTTACCATCTCATAAAAAGCAGTAATTTAGATTACTGTTTGGAGGGTTTACTATTATCGCACTTTTAGCTCTGGCATCAGTGGAACTAAATTCTCATAAAAATTTTGGAAATGGATATATCAGTTTTAAATTTAAATAAAAACAAAATTCAGTTTAACAAAAATTACGCTTTTGTTATGAGTAGATCGCAGTGGCTCTTTTCTTCAAGGGGCAGAAACGTTCCGAAGAAGTTCTTGAATTAGAAATAGTAAAAAACAATACCTTTCATTTTTGCTTTTTCCTTCCCGTTGTGAAGTCGGTGCATTCGCTATGACTGTATTTCTGATTTAATATATAAAGATTAAATAAAAGTAGATTTTAAAAATAACAATTTTTGAAAAGTTAGCGTCAAAGCTAAGCGACATAAGCCGTTGAAAAAGTCTACCTTAATTTAGTTTTTTGTGAAATTCAGCTATATTTCCATCCATGGCAGTAAAATTGTTTCATTTGAAATTAGATTCTTTTCGGAAGTTGGCAGCAGCAGAATAAAGACATTAGAAAAAAAAGTCTGCTTTCCTCCAGAGTTTCATTTCATCGCTTTTTATTGCCTGGAGGTATGGGATTTTTTTTAACTTGTCTTTCTTCCTTGAAAGTGAAACTGGAGCTTTTTCCGGTCAGAATAGTCATTTGATAGGTTATTCAATTATTTTTTTTGTGACAGTACAGTTGTATGATGATGTGTGCCTCTTTTAAGTTTTATAAGTTGTATATTTTTGTGTGAAATGTATGGCGATGAATTTTTTAAAATTCCAGTGATGTTCCAAAATGTTCATAAATATGAATAAACTAGATGAGTTTTTTGGGTACATTATTGAAAATAAAATTCAGATATTTTAGAAGTGCATTTGTTGCTCTTGAGTCGTACAGTTTGTTGAGCTATCGCAGAATAATAAAATTTTAATTATTATGTATTGATTACAGTACGCTGAGCGAGTTTGCATGAAAGGTAAATTTGGTTGGGATATTTTGGAAAGATTTCCCTAAATTCTAACGTAAAAACATTTACCATAATATAAATTTGAAAATGTTGAAGGACGTAATAGTGTCTGTTTGATTAATTATACAAGATATTTCCGAAAAATTGCGTGACTTAGCATCTGTTTAGTTAAAACACAACATTTTGAACAAGAATATTGTAAAAATGAAATTGCAAAAAAAGTCATTTTCATTTGCAAAAATGTCTTGCACACTTTTGGTGTACGTAGTCAAATACTATAAACAAATATTGGTATGCGGAAATACAAGATTACTTCCGGATACCCCTAATATGATTTATTATTCTTCTGATTTGGAAAGTTTTGCCATTCCATGAACGTCTTTATCTTCCATGCCGCATGTTTCCAGAATGTTGCCATTATTCGTGAAGCAAGATCTTTTGTTTTATTTCATATTTTCGTTGCTTAATTTCAAGCCCTCCCCCTTTCCAACCGATTAAATTTTGCGGAAAATATAACTCACTATCTAATAATCACCTTAGATGTGTTGACATTAACACAAGACTTTCTTGATGCATATTACCAACATTTTTTTAAAATATACTTTTAACAGTCTTAAGTTTGGTAGAAAAAAGTGTCCTTGGAAGTGAATCTAATACCCAAAACTGAAAAGCGAAATATAATAGAGAATTCGTACTGTTCCCAGTCGAAACACCAGAGAATAAACGCCGGCAGAACAAACGGTATGACAACTGATATGCCTGGAAATATTTCCAGGCTAGTAACGAGGGGGAAGAGTCTGGCTTCTGCATGACTTCTTTCCAGACGAGAGACAGGCGATTCATCACGGGTGGTAACAAAATGGCAAACATTCAGTTGTGTAATCATCTGCGAAGTTCACAAAAAAAAAATACCAGTTTTGATTTGCCTTTGAAGTTTGCATCTACAGACAAGACGGATAATGAAAAAGAAAAGCGTCCAATTGTAGAATTATGTACGTAGGGATTATTTTTGAACAAAATAATAATCAAGGGGTGGTATGAGTCACGTGGGGCATGGAGCAAGCGGAAAGAAACCTGATTTCAAAAGACGAAGTACCACCCGGATTAAGGTCGTCTCAGACAAGAGATAACAATTTGTGCAGATCAGTAAAGCGTAACGTTTCGTCCCACTTTTCATTATTTAAATGTAAGCAACATCGCAATTAAATGTGATCGCCTGCAATCAGGTATCGAATGTTAAAATGAAAAAATTTCATGATTCATATATTTTTCAACGCTTGTATTGGCAACGGCTGCATATGGTATGCAAGTTTGGAGTATGTCATCTTGGTTTGGTATGGAAGCTCGACCAAACATGGTTTGTCAGGCTTTGCCAAATCGAAATTTAGAAGTTCTGTTGTTTATTTTGAAATATTCCTTTACCCGAAATAAAAAATATATCGTGTTTTAAACTCGACGTCGTAAATTGATACAGATCGTTGTATGTAAGTTTGAATTTCGATAATTATTTGCTTAAATATTAAACGATTTTAAACTGAGCTAGTTCATAATATACTGGTTATTATTAATTAAGGAAAAATCACAAAAGTGAGGATTACTCAAAGTTACACGTAGAATTTAACGAAACTGACCCGCAGTATGCAACGCGTAGTAAGGTATAAAATGACATGGAAAGAAATTACCAAACAGTTATGGTGTTATAGAAATTAGCGTTTGTGTAAAATGAACAAATCGTACGTGTCAGTTTGGTATAAGAAAATAACCTTAAGTATGGAGTATCATCTCTCATAGAAGCAGTACAAACACATACAGCGATGTGCGATGCTGTCAGTTTATGCATTCTAGCATTTCCGTAGGAAGTGAAACATTGCTCTTGCAAAGCAGTTGCAAGCGTGGAGGGGTCTGAAGAGGAGGATTGAAAGCAGCTATAATAGCAGTATTCCTAAAGCATCCCAAACATGGTCTATAGGATTCAGGTCCGGTGATTTCATGCACTGAATTGTTTGCTGCTGAAGATAATCATCCACGATGCGAGCCCTGTGCGGTCTAGTTTTGTCGTCTTGTATCATGAAATTGTCACCTGTTGCCCTGGCATAAGGGCGCACATAAGCATCAAGGATGTCATTTCTATAGGCCTGAGCATTCATGGTTCCTTGCGGAAAGACATGGAGGTCTGTGCATCCATCCAAAGAGATACCACCTAAACATAGACACTGTCTCCTCGGTGTGCATCTCTTTCAAGGATCGTTGATGGATGATAACAGGTTCCAGGTTCTGCCCAAATCAAAAAACGCCTATTATTGCTTTGAAAACTTATCCGTGCAGGGAATAGCCCTCCATTGATCAGGTATCCAATGGACATGCTGACGTTTCCTTCTATGATGTGACGTGAGCGGCACGCAAATGGCTGATCGCCTCTCGTGCAGACTTCCTTCGTGAAGCCTTCTACTCACGGTTGACGTTCACACCAACCTTTCAGTGGCTGCAACAAAGGAGGATCTGAGTTCAGGTTCTGTTGCTCTGTGCGCATAACAACAAATATCGCTCATCAGTGCTGATCGTTGTGATTGGCCGTCTTTGGCTGAACCTCCTCGATGCCGAATTTGTGGTTAGAAATTGTTGCCAAAGTCTGTGAACCACAGATGGACTGGCATTTAGCCACCTGGCCACTTCTGTCTGACTTGCTCCTGCTTCTAGTCTCCCAATAGCTCTACATCGCAGTTCTTCGGGAAATAATACCTGGAGGTTATTGTTACAAATTGGCTACTACAGATTTGTTATCACAGCGAAATTTGCAGGCTTGCTCTGAAACATGCAATTTTATGCTCCTCGTAGATGACGTATTTCGATAGCAGGGCCTCTAATTTTTATAATGCAGCTTTACTCAGCAATTCTTATTTGACAACATATCCCGGTGTTCGAATCCCGGCGAAGGCAGAGGGAATTATTTCACTTTTTTTGCTCCAAAATTCCTAAATAGACTCGACAAGTGGCACCCGAACCAAGAAACGTGGTTGGATAATAATCCGGCACAACCAAGATTTG
Source organism: Stegodyphus mimosarum (assembly GCA_000611955.2). Lineage (NCBI taxonomy): Eukaryota > Metazoa > Arthropoda > Arachnida > Araneae > Eresidae > Stegodyphus > Stegodyphus mimosarum. Next base: position 13,364 of record KK114674.1, read on the forward strand.
TGGATTAGGTCCCCGTCATACACAAGCGCCTGGCCCCAGCCACCACCCCAAGCTCTTATTGGCCACGACTTGTGATGTCATATAGTGACGAAATGAATTCTCCGCGGCATTTTTGCGCCCCAAAAGCTTGAGCCTCAGCTCCACAAATTCACATTTATACATAACCAAGACCAAAGCAGTATTAAGTTCACCTAACGTAAACGAAACAGATAATGAAATCTCTTCAACCTGACGTCATAAACGGCAACCAATAAGAACAGGGGTGGTGGCTGGGGCCAGGCCCTTGTCCGTCATACCCAGTCACCTTTTAAAAGGGGGGAGTATGTAAAATACTTTTTTCCCAGTATTCCGCGTGTCTTCGTAATACAACTGGATTGCATGCTTGGCTTGCAGTCGGGAGGTTCGCTGTTTGAATCCCGGTCAGAGCATTCCGAATTTCGTCAGTTTCCTAACATCGAAAAAACACAATAACTCCTCTAGATATATTACTATAAATAAATATTTAAAATTGATAAGTAGTGAATTTATTTCTTTTAATAGCCGCATTTGTAAAACAGTTAACAGTTATAATGTGGAAGGTACGTTAAAGATCTTAT
>KK114675.1:0-30144 GCA_000611955.2 Stegodyphus mimosarum
ATAGAGGGAATACTAAATTCCAGACCTCTTACACCCATTTCCAATGATTCTGATTGTTATGAAATTTTGACACCAGGTTATTTTTTAATAGGGAGATCGATACATGCGATTCCGGAGCCAATGATAATAGATGTGAATGAAAATCGGTTAAGCCGGTGGCAGAGAACAACAAAAGTAGTTCAGATTATTTGGAAGAAATAGTCGAATGACTACTTGGGAACTCTGCAGCAGAGAAACAAGTGGATGATAGAGAAAGACAATATTTCTGTTGGTAGTATTGTACTGGTCAAAGAGGACTATCTGCCAATCTGCAAATGGATTTTAGGTCGAGTTATAAAAGTCTATCATGGATCTGACAATAAAGTAAGAACTGTTAAAATCAAAACAAAATCAGGAAAATTAAAAAGAGCGATCACAAAGATCGCAGTGCTTCCTATAGAAAACTGAACTTATATCATTGCATATGTAAAAAGAAAAATTGTGTTTGTTCTAATATTGTAATAGCAGTAATTATACTCATAGTATTATGTCGTTTATAAGTATATTAATTTTGCTTTAGGAATGTTTGTATAATTTCTTGAAATTTTGTAATTTCAAGCCGGGGGAGTGTTAAATCTCTTTGAAGTGAGATGGCGCTGCCATCGCTACTAATTACGAAAGAATGTTATTACCTTGGAGGAGTCTTCAATGGCGAAGCGTAGTGAGTGTGGTTGCCAGAGTGTCTTCCACAAATGAGTAAAATAAAGATGATGGATATTTATAGTTTAGTATGTTAATTAGTTAGCTTAATTTAGAGTTACAGTCCACTTAATAATCACCCGGAACACTCGTCATAAAAAAAATATTAGAATATTTGTTGCCTTTTCTGTCAGTTGTTTTCGGGGAAGCCGAAGTCAACAAGTAGAAAGTGCAGATAATTTTAAAACTTAATTAACTTAATTAAAAAAGACTGCTGCCTAAATAACTTAGCAATTAATCGCAAGTACACTTTTCTAGTTTAAGGAATAAGTCAAATAAGGTAAACTTTCAGTGTATGACAATTTTGGTGATGTGAAATTAAAAAAAAGTATGCAAAATTTGACCAAAAAGTTTATTTTAATATTTGCATAAAAATTAATTTAAATTAAATTAAATTGAATGTTGCCATTTCTAGAAAGATAAATTTTAAATCTAAGCTTCTGTATAAAATTTTTCAAATAAATAAATCTTCCTTTAAGGAATTTTCGCTTAAAAACTGAACGTGGATAACATATTTGGAAATATTTATAAATATGATTCCTAAAAGTTTAATTAATGATATCTCTGGTAATTTTAATCGCAAAAGGAGGGACTCCTTTTACTTGACTAAGTCGGTTATGAAAATGTTTTCCGCACTGCTATTTGTACCCTAAGCTGCACATTTAAAAATTTAAGTTTATTGTAATTTACTGAAAGGCGTCACACGACGAAAATTAGCTTGTAGAGACATTAGGTTATTTAGTAGCAGGATGCATGAAAAATATGCAATTCCTTCGCCGGGAATCGAACCACGGACCTCTGAAATACCGGCTCAGTGTGCTGACTATTACACCACGAAGGCACGCTAAGAATGTGGGAGATATACCTTATATACTCCCCTTTTTAAAGGGCGACTAGGGTTTTAGGGGACCTAGTCGCCAAATCCTGGGTGTGGAGAGTCATCATCCACAACCCTTTTAGTTCGGGCGCCACTGTAGAGACATTAGGTTTTTTAGAAGCCGGAGAGATGAAAAATGTGCAACGCCTTCGCCGGGAATCGAACCGCGGACCTCTGAAATACCGGCTCAGCTGTGCTGACCATTACACCACGAAGGCACGCTAAGAATGTGGGAGATATACCTTATAAGCTTAGCCTGAAAATCTGCCTTTTTAGATTCCTTTTTAAACTGAAAACAATGGTCTACGATTACTCATTCAAGAGTTATTTGGTTGAAACTTTACCTTATGCTGTCTTCTAAGGAGTACAGAACAACTTCGATTGCACCAGGCGATTTTCACGAGGTTGAATTGCGGTTCTGTACATGTCTAACGTAATGAGGTTAAGAACCTCATTACATTTATAGTTTCTTGTCATATTTGATAAAACTCTACTTCTCTCTTTCCTTTCGAAGATTTTCCACAATAAATCTTTTAAAGCATTTATTATAGTTTTATTACAATTGAATTATATTTTTATTCTTAACTCAGACATTACATTAATTCTTTATACGGCAGTTTATGACATCAAGACAAATAAAATTATGCATTTTAAAAGCATTGTGTCTGATAGTACATGATTCAACTTGTGAAAAGAAATTAGAAATTATTAGATTTTTAAAATTTCCATTTAATATTATGAATTGCACCTTTTCTAATAATATACGGAATCTGTAAAAACAGTTGCAATACATTTAAATATACTGGAAAAAATTCAAAAGAAATTCGACTACAGCCTACTAGTATTAGCTACTTTCATATCAATTTGCCAGCACAGCATAATTTGCTGAATGGAAACAAATCTTCAGCTATATTCACATACTTCTCCGGGGCTCGAACCAGGGACCTCTGGAATACGCGCCTAGCGTGCTGACCACTACACAACGAAGGCATGCGAAGAAAGCCGGAGAAATATCTTATAACATTAGAATTAATCCCGCGTTAAGCTTCTTGTGGACCCTGGCAAACACTAATACAATAATACTTGTATAATGAAACAGTTTCTGGCACGACAAAAAATATAAAAATACTGTACTCACTGGTACCTTCCCTCCGTCTTTCTGTTTTTCTTTTTTTTCTCACTAATTTCAGCATCCAAAAATCAAAAGGGGAAAATAAGCGAATAATATAATTTTCGAAGGACGTGGTTACAGTAAGACTATAGTAATGAAAAATGTTCAAGAAATAACTACTGATAACTATCACAGTATAATTTATGTAAAAGAAACTTATATTCCAGTAAGAATGAATGCATAGTAATATTCCCATTTACAAAGTCAAATAAGATATCTTCGTTCCTTTTTCCCTGTATCCTGAATCTCGCTCACTCTTATTACTGTCCAGTGGCCCTCCCTAGTTGTCAGATCACTTGATAATGCTAGAACCACTATCTGTGTTGTCTTCCACAGCTTACAAGTCGTCGTTATACTTACCGTTGTCATCGTCTTCGTCACCATTCAGTCTGTCTTCCCATGTGTAAAGATTTTCAGAACCATTAAGATCATTAGATATCTCCATTTTCTTAAAACTCCTTACTGTTATTGCTTCATCAGCCAGAGTCCATGGAACCAAAATTCACGAGCAGCCAGAGCCTATGGACGCAGCCTTCAATAATTACAGCCCATTGACCCAAAATCCACAATTAATAAGACAAAAACAATCACTACAAGGGCGAATCCATTTCAAAATGTATAGGACTTGGGTCAAAATCTTGAACAATGGAAGTAAAAGGCATCGGAAATATAGTTAATCAAAATTTTGGAAAATTTTTCAAAACATTGTAATTATCTTAAATACTGTTTCCTTCTTTCTTCCTATCATATCTTGATCTAGACCTAATTCAACTTCATTTTCTTCATTGGTAAATTTTAATGTTCCTGCCTTTTCTTTTCCACGTTTAATGCAACAGGTTTTGCTGCTCGTCTTCATTTTTGTTTTCTTCATTTTCTAGTTTGTCTTTTATTATACACCAATCTAGATCTTCAGCACTTTTCTTTTCGTTTATTGATGCTGATACTTTTTTACCTTTTTGTGTAGAATAGTCAAATCATGCGTAATTTTGTTTTAACTTTTCTTTCTTATTTTTATTCTTTTTCGAAATCCTAATTAATGTTTATAGTTTATATTTGGTATTTTGTGGATTTCTGATAAAATATTCACCGTTACTTGTTAAGTGGAGCTGCAAATGGACGAAAAGTGAGCGTACATGTACAGTGCACGTTGTACATTGCAAAAGTATGTCGCATCGAATCCGATTGTTTTTCTTTATCATTTATTATGATAACACGTATTATTATTAGTTAAAAATAATAACGTAAGTATTTTCCATTATTAAACTTTGTCAAAAATATTTATATATTCTAAATTTATTATCATTATTTTTTTATTCCTTTCTTTTTTCTGTACTGAAACGGGACCCCTGCGAATAATAGAACCTAGATATGTCTTATTTGTTTTTTGGTTAATCAGTTCTAACCAGAACTACATACCTATGGAAAAGATGCTATTGCCTCCGTCGGAAGCTTTTTGAAAGGCAATAAAGAATTTATATTTCCAACAGAAGAAACATTTTGAACCCATCCTGCTGGACTTCAAAGATACAATAGAAAGATTTTACGTTTCGCGTCTTTAGCTATTTACTGCAACATTAATTAAGGATAGTAATAAGTAAACAATTGATAATTGCTCTCTTTCTTTAAAATATTAAATACATTGTTTCTAGCATTAGGTAGAAAAAACTCTGTGTAATTAAAATAGTAACTACCTTAATGCAATTCGTGAGCGCTATTAATTTTCATAAGCCCAATCCTCAATCCTAAGCTTAAAATTTGAAACTGAATTTAATTAGATATTCATCATAATAGCTAAGCAGCTTGACCCACATAATATGGATGAAGCAAAAGACAAGAAAAGTAGTGAAACAACACCTGATGCTACATTTTTTTTATTTATCCTTTTTTTACATAGCATTCTAAGATCCGTTTTACTTTAATTATTTTCTTTATATCCCCACCCGCCTTCAAAACTGCTGTAGGTGCCAAAATCCACCTTTTATATAGGCAAAAAATAAAAAACAGAAAATAACCGTCTGCAATTAGCAGGTGCTACCGTTACTGCGTGCATTGACTCCGAAGCTCTAAGCAGGTGTGTCATCTTAACCCTTAATCCACCTCATCAGTTATTTTTTCTTTTTCCTTTCTTTTCTTTTTTTTTTTTTTAAGTGTGCGGGATATTGTTGGGAGGTTTGCCGTTATGCAGACGACTCTTGACATGCGGCTTGTGTAATTGATGCTGGTACTGCAAGCAGAAATTATTTGTGTTTACCAAAATTATCCGGATACTTGTACAGCAATGAAAAAAAGTAAGAACTGGAGAGTAGTTAAGGCCGAATTGGGACTACAGTATTCAAATTATCTTATTTCAGTTCATGCGTTTGACAATAAATGAGAAAACGTAGTTTTGTGACAGAAATGAGAAAAATGATCTTCAGGTAATATAAAATCATTTGTTTAGAGTACGGTACATTATAAATTCTGAAGAAACTTTAACGAAGAAAGCATATTCAAACAGCAATAAAGTATGCTTATAAACAATAGATAAACAATAACTATTATGCTGATGCAATAGATGTTTAAAGGAAGAGATTAATTAATTATAATAAAGATAAAATAATTTATAAGATAAAAATATTCTATCCCAACATTTGTAAGAGAAGTATGCATTATGACTTCCTTCAATGTTAAACCACAAATCACTTGCGTTACATTTGAAGATTCGATAAAATAATATTAGACGAAAATTTCGAGAAGAATTTATTTCAGTTGCTAAACTTTCTCTAAATCTAATACACTTTCTTTTCCAAAGAAATCTTCCAACTTCCAAGATAGAAGGATCAGTCCGAAACACTCTCAATGTTATTTTTTCCGGATATTTGAGTGCACTATTGTAAGATTAAATCACTCAAAATGATTTTTCTTTTCATTTACATGTTTGTTATTTCACAATGATATTAAACCTTTTGATGTTAAGGAACACTATATCATATATATATATTCTTACATATCGTATGATATAAAATATAATGTGTAGACTATATTATATATCATATCGTACTATATTATATATTATATATTAGAGCATATATCTTACCAATTACCAATTTATTGAATTTAGCGTGTATTTCACTCAATAAATTGAATTTGTCTATTTCTTTTCTTTTCTTGCCTATTCTAATAATATGCATGAAATTTAATTTCTGTTCTACAATTTATGTAAAAGATATTTCTGTTTGCCTTTCTTTGTATATTAGATTTTGGAAGCCTTGCTAAACAACATATGATTTATTTTAACTCTTACTTTTAACATGCTTTTAATATTTATTCTTTCACAATCTGTTCTTACTCCTTAACTTTAATAACTTTTACAATTCCTAGAATTTTTTTATCTTTATGTTCTTGAAGGGGGTTTTAAAAAATTTTTCCTTTTACCATTATAAGCATTCTTTTACTGGGAGAATATAACTGGCAATATATATTTAAATGAAGACGATTGCCAAAACATCAAGTTCAAGTGGAAAGCCAATATTTCTGTAGCGGTTTCGAGAGTATCCTACCCACCTTGAGAAGAATTTAAAGCGTGTTTCTGAATCAAATCACAGAGTTTAATAATTTGCTTCATTACTAGATTAAGTTTTACTGCTTTTGTAAATTTGAAATAAAGAGAAAGAATTATTTTATTAGAAGTTTTAGGATTTACTTATTTTGGCTATAGCTTCAGAAAGAAATTAAAGTTATTGTGCCAAGAAAAGAAAAATATTTTGAATAAACACTTTTCATTTTCTACCTAGGTAGTGATTAATAAGCCAGGGCACTTAATAATATAACGCATTAGTCTTTAGTAAAATACACATAATTCCTGTTGCAATTTTCAGCAGGTTACTGTTAAGTAATGGACTTCTTTGAAACTGAAGGCTTTGTTTACATACCATCTTATGTTAGCATCTTATTTTTTGTTGAATTTAAAATTGCTTATCACAGTTTTAAAAACACCTTTTAAAACTATTTAGCATTGCACAGAGTGTTTATAAGAAGTTTCCACTAAAGAAACTATATATTTGTTTTTACCTGCTTCTTAGAAATCGGTCTTACTTTAAATGTACATTTTTTGCTTTTGCGTTTGTTTATGAATGACATAAATATTTTTTAAAAATTTATTAATGTCATCTAATCACATATTTGAATTAAAAATTTAGTTAATTTCAAAATTAACATTTGAAAAATGTAATCCATATGAATATATTTTTTCTGGAATGTTAACTGAGAGTTTAAGCATTTGTCTTATTTTTTATGCGGAGTTGGAGGTACTGCCTTACTTTGTACATATTGAAAGTATATGCTTCATTTTGATATTTACCTTGAGAACTGATATTTAATACTGATGCCTATTCATTTATTCTTATTATCATTTATTACAGATAAACTGCTTACCTTCATCAACGAAATTCTCCAAAAACGCTTCAGTTTATGTTCTCAACACGTATAAGAAAATCAAAATATCTCAAGTATAAAGAATGGAAACCTAATAGATCGAGATCAAGTATAATTAACCGAGCGTTCGAGGTTAACGCAATTATCTTCGATAGGTCGGGAATGAACCAACACTGTCGGTTTGGTGGAAGGCTGTTGAAATGCAGAGGGTTCCACCTTAGATAATGACATGATGAGCCTATTACAGCATTTAATGCCGTCAGATTTCTTACCTTCACATCCTAAAATGTCACCGACTCAGCATGTTACAAGTGTTGATGAAAGAATATGTTTGAGAGTGTCGAAATGCCTTCAGGTGGCGTGGCTTGACGATCAAATTTTAGACTAAGATAGGTGATTTGTGGAACAGGAAGGATTATCTTTCACTTACTTGACAGGTTTTAATCTGCTGAAATAATTAGGAATTTCTCGCGTTTGACTTCAGAGTTTTGTTTCTGAGGAGGGCAGAAAAAAACTAAGTAATTGTAAAAGATTCCTAATTAGTGGAACATGACACAGTGTAAGGTAAGGGTAATAAATCGCTGTCGTAAAAACCGTGGCTTTTCGTACAGATTTCAAGTTTATCTCTGAAGCTTATCATATTTGATACCCTTTAGTTACACAAAGCTATATGCAAGAAATTTTCTTATTAAGTTTATGAATTTTTTCCTACATTTTAGTTGTCAGATGCAAATAACTGGATAGAGAAGGTACCACTAAGCGTTTAAAATCCAAATATCCAATCAAAAGGAATTTGCTGTTTTAAAAATTATGTTCTCGTGAACTGAAAAATTTGCGAAATAAAATAGTGAATCGAACAATGTGTAAAGATCTCCATTTTTGTGCAGGCTGAAAATACATGGCATATTTATCTACTGCAAATAAGTACTCTAGAAACTAGTAGAAATTTTTAAATTAAGTGAAAATAAACAAATATTACATTAAAACTTTAAATGTTGTGCTTGTTTAATATTATAATCAAGATTCCCATAAAAGGTTGATGTCTTTTCATGCCGTTTTACGTATAGATAATCTATGAAGTTTTAGGTATTCAATAAGCTGCACATAGAAATTTGAATTTTTGTCTTTTCGGAATTCGTAGTATTTTTTATGTTACGATACTTTCAACACATGCGGACACTTAGAGCTATATGACAATCAATGATACTTACACAAGGACAAAAGTACTTGCAGTCAGATATAAGATGATTTGGCTTGAAGATTGCTCAATCGAAACGAATATGCCCCAGAACAGCACAGAAAATCAAACGGCTTTAATACTTACCTACTAAATCAGGGGTCCCCCAACCTTTCTTGTCCATAAGAGGACATTCTAGAATATCTGTTGGAGAGCGGGGACAATTTACTTTTTCTAGGTGAATTTATAATTGGATACATGCATATAAAAAAAGAGATCGGTCACATTTCGCTTTGTGCTGGTATCTGTGTTGGACGCAATTTCTGTTTCGTTAGAAATGAGAAAACTTTCACTTAGAATTTTATTGAAAACTAAAACATTTTTATTGTGATCGCACAGCGGCGGGCGCCATGGTGCCCGCGGGCATACGGTTAGGAACCCCTGTAACTAAATCATTAAACAAGAAGAACTGTTTTTGCTACTAGAACAAGAAAAGATAAGAAAATCTGTAGACGTTAGCTGTAACACCCTATCCTTTTTTCCCCCTCAAGTTATAATGCGTAACAAATTAAATAAGGTGTTCGTTATTTTATTATAAAATAGACTTTTTATTTAATGACGTTATACATCTGTAGGCTAATGAAATGCTGCGAGATACCCCAGTGGCCACAGAGCAGTTCGAAAACAAAGCTCCTCAAGCAGAGCGGAAAAAGAAATCTGCCGCCTGAGCAGCCTGAATTAACGGCGGGCTTAGGGTTGCCAGAAGCTCTCAGGAAAAGACAGGGTTGGCCGATTTGAAGAAAAATCGTCCATTTGGCTATAAAATTTGGCGGAGACGGATATCATAGACGAAGCGAGAACACTCTAGAATGCATATTTAGCGGTTTTCTCGGGAATATTCTCGAAGACTTTAACATAAAGTTATATATATCTTGCCTGTACGGGGAGAAAGTAGAGTCTTATAGCCTGAAGGCTGTGTTGCTGATTGTTTTGCCATGTTTGTCGTAGTTTTTCGACGAGCGAAAACGTGTCTTTGGAGCTGTCCTGTGTAATAGTGCTTACTAGCGAATAAAATGCGTTTTGATTCTTTATCAAGTGTTATCATCAATTACTCCAAATCCACGAACCCTTAGAACGAACTAATAAATCTTTTGACCACATTGAAGATAGTCTGGACTATATTTCGAAAGCTTAAATACGTCAGGAAGCATTTTTGTCTTAGAAATATTTTCAGCTATGGAAATTAAAATATCTAAGAAAGCCGAGGGAATTTTTCAAAGAATAACGTATGAACATTACGAGCAAAATAACCATAGCAAATGTAACATAACCTCAACATTGATTCAGTAGATTAATTTTAGGCAACCAGAACTGGTACAAAGAGATGAAATGTTAAGAAGAAAAATTTGTTTGTACTTCACCTTTTCGTTTATCATAAATTTCTGATTTCGTATCTTCTCAGGTTTCTTAAGTATGTTTTGTGTCCAAATTTTTAATGACGTTTATTTAAAATTTTTAATAAGAAATTTAGACTGTGATTTTTCATTCATACTTGCATGTGGGGATTCTTTTTAATAATATTTCAATTTTGAAATTAAATATTTAATAGGACTAATTAAAATGAAAGCAATATTTTTTAAATAAGATCAGTAAGCCTCCTATAAGACCATTTTTGTGACTGTATTACTTAAAATGTTTTTTGAGCTTGTTTATAATCCGACCCCCAAACTTCAGTAGCAAAAGATTTGATAAAGAGTCTTCGACACGAAAATATACAGAAACATCATTAGATTTATGACATTTCTAACTATTTTTGAGTATAAACTGAGAATTTTAACTCCCGCCATCGTAATTCTAGTTCTTGAAAATCTTTTCGAAATCTAGAATAACTAACGAAATAACGAAATCTAGAATCAACTTACACACCAGAAAGGTAGCTTCAAAATCAAGGATAGTTATCAACAAATGTTGCGAAAGTGTTCACCAGTACGGAATTTAAAAGATATCAGAAACCAGACAAAAGCAAAATATTTTGGGTACATTTCTTCTTACTCATTCGCTTTTCATTTAATAACAGGTATTACCTGCATCACTCTAATATGTTTAAACTCTTAATTAGTTTTATTACTTTAAAAAAATCTCGACATTTATTTACATCAAATATTACTCTTTAATGTATTAAGAGCACTGATGATTGCAACCTTGATCTTACTTTTAGAAATCTGACCCTGAGGGGGAAAATTCGTAAGATCAAAATAACTCAATTTTCCTCGGACATTAATTTTGTATTTTAAATACTTAAATGAAAGAGAAACATGCACAACGGCAATTAGTGTGAGAGAAAAAAGTATACGGTTAAAAGCAATCACTGGCATATGAAATATATTTAGCGATACTCTGTCTTGCGTAACAACATGTAGCAGTTAAAACATCGAGTATTTCTTTCTTAAATAACATCTGCTTTGCCTACTTTAATTATTGATAATTTTCTTGTGGGGGGAAGAGGGAATAGGGACTCAAAGAAAACGGAGATTGTTTCTGAATATTTTATGCGTATTGATTCCATACTATGATGTCTGTCACTCAGCTTCCTTAAATATTAAATTCTTGCATGAAATCAATAATTGCACTAATGTAATGAAATTTCAAACACGAACTCTGTTTCTGTGTAGAATTATAACCAAGGAAAAGAAGCGTTCCCAACAGAAATGGGGGAAAAATCATTTTGCAAGCACCCTTAGGAAAAGCACAAAATTTGAATTAGCCTAACTATACAGATAATTATAAGAAACATATATATATATATATATATAGCATTAGAAGAAATAATACATATTTAATTTTTTATGACCGAAATAAAACAAGCTACATTTAAATATTTTTAGAAAAAAAAATGAATCTTTCTAGTATGGACTCTCCAAAACGAAAAATATTGAAGTTAAGGGCTTAATATAGCATTAAGTATTTTTCCAAAGAGAGAACGTAATTATTGGAATATAATAATGATTGAAAATTATAATTATTGAAATTACTTTGAATGAAAGTATGTTAGTTGTTATTTTTCCTCAGTCCGCCTGAGCTGAAATTTAAAATGGACTATTTATACAGAAATTTGATGGTTTGTTGGGATTATTTTTAATAATTGCATTAGAGATCATATTTCATGCTGACAGTTCTGGGTCTTTACATATTCTGCTTCAAGAATTCAGGCAGAAGTTACAGAAATTCTGAATTCCGTAAGCAAATATTATTTACACTTATTAATGTGTTTATCAGTTTCTAGTAAATAATGTGTTAAAAATATGCAGCACCCATATATGACATTCTCATCTATTAATATCCTATAATTAACTATGTTGAATATTTATTTGGTGTTGCATGCCTTCTAATAATTGCAAAATTTTAATGAATGTTGTTGGAGTTGAAAAACGTTTCTGTAAAATGGATGATAAAAAAACAAGATATTCTAAGCTAAGCTTGAAAACATCCGTAAGCAGATTAAAAGAAGCTTCTGGAAAGCAAAAAATTTTTCTAACATTGAATATTTACTTGCATTTTTTTGCAAAGCTATCTTAAAGCAACGTAAAGCAATAGTTCAATAGTAAAGAAACATTTGCTTAAAGAATTGACCTGGATGTCGTTATATTTTAGTATGGGAATTGTTCTAAGGAAATAAATTCTGCTGAAATTTCAACATATTATTAAAAATCAAAGTCAAAATTTGCATTTCGACATATTAATCAGGTATTATGATGCTTTGATTGTTATTGGAATAACTAGATATGGTGACAGATGTACAATATTTATATCTTTCAAAGAAGCATAAACAAGAACCTAACAAATATACTTCAAATTACTGCCTTTAATTCTTTGCTTTAAAGGTATTCAGAAAGATGAATCAAGTATTAGACAAAAAGTACATCAAGAAAAGAAGTGCTAAATTGTAGAATAAGACAAAAAGACATAACATTATATTGTTGTTGTGTTGCTTATCTTCGAATGATCTGGCATATATCAGATCATCTCCAGAAGGTTGTTGACCGCCAAAACATCAATAACAATAAGTGGATCGGATGTTAAGTCCCCCTTAGAAAGTCCAATGCAGCTCAGTATGTGATCCGGTGAAGCTGGATAGACACAGTAACCTATTCATATCAGGTTTAGGTTGAAATGCTATAAAACGCAATTTTTATTTGATTACAACGTCTGCGCTGTCATTTGCTTTCTTAACGTGACTTTGTAACGTACTTTATATTAATTAACATGCTATTATGATTTTGATCTGTACTATGAATCCTTCCTTCCACATTACTCCACTCAATATAATTAGCTTTTAGATTACATAAACTGAGGGTTTTGAAACTTGCTGATAGACAGTTTCTGGCACTCGCTTCGCGCTGTTAGAATTTCGCCAGTTCTGTCTAAAAATGATTATCTCGGCTTTACATTCTCCCGCAGTTCATACTTCAAACTTAAGCGCCGGTAAAATCTGAGCCGGCTTGTAACTTAGATATTTAACTGTGCAATCTTAGACTACTTTATGAGCTTTTAAATTCATTTGACTGTTATAGTTTAATTTACATCGCCACAAGTAGTGGTTCTTGACTGTAGCACAAGTCGTGCCTTTTATGTTCAGATTTAAACAGAAAGCTTATTAAAAAAACTTTGCAAATGTTTACCCTTCTCTTTCAAAAGTAGCGGTAACTCGGTAATTTGTCTAGTAGGGTTGTAAGGCTTAAATTCAGTTTCCGGATATATAGCAGCCTTACAACTTTGTGGAGACTCAGACCAGTCTAGGATTTACACTGCGCGGTCCACTCTCCGTAGTTTCTAAATTCTGCCGCCTAGCGAATACTTAAAAAAGGTTATTCGCCCCGTAAATTCTGTCACCCAGTGTTTATTTAAATTCTAAAAATTTTACCGCTCTAAATTCTGCCACCCCGTGAGAACACATCGGTTGTACTGATTTTGATGCCTGCCCTTTGGAGATCCAATATTATTACAAGCAGAACATGCAATATTAATATTAATAACAATTTAGAGTTTTTACCCCAGCAGAACTACGTGGTATAAACTGCCGGAGTATGCATCTTCTGCTGAATATACCGGGTCCACTCACTATCTCTAGACTGGTCACAAATATTTGACTTTTTTGTTTTCCTGAATTATTTTTCGGATTGTTTTATTCCGTGCTAGCTGAAAATAATATCATGTAAAAAACAACTCATAACTATAACACATTTGCGCATTAAAACCATAATTGAACTAACTCATCCTCATAAAGTTGGCCTTCTACACTTATTGCCAGCAGCGGATCTGGAAATTCCCACTGTGCATGTTCAAGAATTAATAATTTAAAACTTATTCCCCCAATTTCATTTAAACAGAAGATTTCAGTGTCTGCGTATAACGCGTTTGTTAACTAAACGCAATTTTGATTTCATCTGTTCTGCGTTTTGAAATATAGCGTTATTGTTAATAGCTCTTTTTATTAAGTTTAATTTCAATCAATCTAATACAGTAAAAGCGAGATTAATATGTTTGGCCTTGAATTTTTTGCCTGTATTTAAAAAATGATTTTGATGAGAAAATGCAGGTCTCATTTTTCATGACTCTTGCTTCCAAATACCTAATGTCTCTACACTGGCGCTCGAACTAAATAAGGTGGTGGATGATTATTCTCCACCACAGGGATTTGGCGATTGGGTGCCCCAAACCCCAGTCGCCCTTTAAAAGGGACAGTATATAAGGTATTTCTCCCGCCTTCTTTGCATACCTTCGTGGTATAGTGGTCAGCACGTTCGACGCATAACGGAAAGGGCCGTGGATCGATTCCCGGTGAAGGCGGTGCTCATTTTTCATGTCTCCTGCTTCCAAAAAACACCTAATGTCCTCTACAAGCTTTGGTATCTTTTGCAGGATGGCTTTAAAAATGGAACATAAACTAGAAAAACATGGACTAAATATAAGGTGATATACAGCATTGAAAATTTTAAAATCTGTCTTTATAAAGCTAATAAATTTGTTCAAAGATTTTTAATAACTAATCTACTTCAGTTTTTGCCACGACTTTTTCTTTTAGTATCTGAAGACAATTTTTTTCATTCATAATTGTTTGTACGAATCTAAGATCCAATAAACTTTGAGAAGAAAATTTTGAAGCTTTGTTTGCAGCATTTGATTACGCAGACTGCAAAAATAATGGCATATATGTGGAAATAAACAACTTTTCAGAAGAAAGGGGGGGAGTATGCTTTCTAAATTTTTCTCCATGATCAGCTTGTTATATGATAAAAATGAATGCATGTATGAATATGGGTAAGAGCAAAAATTCAGAAACTACGTGTATGTTACAACTAATTCCAAATTCATATACTACCGTTTCGCTTTTCCACTTATAGATACTTATAGCTACTTATGCACTTATAGATACTTATAGAGATTAATTATGCGGTTTCTTTTATAGAAAAATAAATAGTGGCAAAACCATACTGCTTCGTGGTTAAGTCTCGCCGAAAAAGGATATTTTATGATTTAAAAATAGATATGGAAATATCATAGAACTGTTAAAAATGTCAGAAAGTCTTTTCTAAAATGAATGTCTGGCATTATTTCAAATGTTTTACATGCAGTTACAACCCACATTTCAAGACGATTTGAGTTTTCTCCGAAGTCGTCTTAGAAAGGAAATGTAGACTGTCGATGTTTATATTCCCGAAGTACCGGTGAGTTTCAGAGATCATAGACTAATTAAGTCGAAGATAAGGAGGTTGTCATCTTAAGAATGTCGTCGACACGAAAGGGTTAACTCACTCAATGCAGTTTTTATATTAAGTAATATCTGTAGTGAATTTTTTTTAAATGTATTCAAGGTCATGGGAGGGGCACCCTCCTGGCACTTTCCTTCGCCCTATAATCTTTTTATTGGCTGCGCCAGAACAAGCCAATAACGTAGAAGAAAATTAATTCTTTTAATTTTAATTATATTAAAAACGCTTAATTTTCTTTGATTAAAAATAGTTAAATATATGGTGTTCAACTGCTCAATAAAATACGATTTTAATAAAAGAGCAAACTTACGGTTATGTTGGTATAAATTTAGAAAGTCATTTTTTAAGCATGGCCAGTTATAGCTAATAAAATATAATCCCAAATTTCGAACTGAAGACCTTTTTTATATTTATTAGAACAATAAATTAGATTTTGGTTACAAACCCTTAACAGGAAGTATCACTATATTTAAAGCTCATTGCTATTTAAAACATGGAAATGCTGGCAAGTCATATCCTGGCCGCATCAGACTTTTTTTTTAAATCTTTTCTCAATGGAGCGTTTCGTTAGACATTCTGAGCTTCCGTTACTTTCACTAGTTTAAGTACTGCTTCATACAGTGGAAACCTCTGAAGTTTGCAATGAATTCTGAACACATTGCTGAACATAATGTTAGAAAACTTATTATTCATTAAAAGTTATGAAATCAAATTTAATTGATGAAACTGTATTACGATATTTTACATACTCTTAAAACTTAAATTATATCGCAAATATCATTAAGAAAGTATAGGAAAAAGCACCCTTTTTGTAAGAGGGTAGTTTTTTTTATTTGTAGTTATGAAAATGTAATTTTTTTGTTTAAACATTAAAAAAAGAACATTTTGCTAATATCCGTAGTGATTTTGTCAGGACTGAGTGTTCGGTGCATCTTCTTGGCAAACATATTCGTGAAAGTAACTAAATCCTGATCTTGAACAGGGAGCTGAATGCAGCTATGTTCTGTAGTAGAATACTGTGATTAAGTGGTAGAATAACTATACGTAAGAAGGATTTAAAATCCTCTTTTATTAAACCACAATTATTTACAGCCACTTCCCAACTCGGGAGGGATACAGAAAAATAATGACCGCCACTTGGGTCTAAACTGAACAATCAGATAATTTAAACTAAAACTAATTAGAAATTAAGTAGTCGTTGCTCACAGAGCTATGAACGCGTGGTTGGCCTCTATGCTAAATGGTGCGTAGCAAGATTTAACTAATACTAACGCACTTAGAATTAATTACTTCAATAAGTAATAGCGTAACAGTGCTACGGCTTAGAATTTAAATAGTAGCTGGTCAGGCGAACGTTGAGCAGAGTAACAGTGGTCTGAGACTAAAAGCTCTATCACATTGAGAGGTTGCCACCTCTCGTTTAAGTAGAACTTGGCTCCACTTCAAATTAGCATAAAGCTGAAACGCGCGCTTATTCTAACGGAAAGTTGAAATAAGAACAGATAGAAAAAGGCAAATTAAAATAAAACTTTGTTAGTTTAACTAAAACCTTACAATTTGTCATTTTAACTGCTTTTGCATTTATGCAAAACGATATCTTCGTATTACTCATTGAAAAACCTTTAGCATTTGTTGAGTTGCTTTATATTTTTCTGGTAAAATTCAGTTTTGATTCCATTAATATACACCTGGTCACGGCACGAATTCAAACTAATCCTCATCTCGTTCCGCCGATTCAGAATTCGGATCATATATATATATATATATGAATTTCGAATAACCGGTTTCAAAAACTTCGTAGAAAAAAAAATTAGCATGGTTTCAAATTTGGTCTCTATTAACCGAGTTTTCGATCATCCAACGTGATTATGGTCCCAAATATCTCATATAATCGAATTTCTACTGTAGTAGTACGAAGCGTACATGCTTAATATCTCTTGCTACTGCAGGATAATTAATTTGAATAAATCGTGAAAGAGTCGCAGCGGGTATTGAAATAACGTGAAAGGTGCATTCGGTAACTCTCGCCATCAAAACTAAATTATGAGTCCTTGAAAATAAAGCTTGGGACCTGTCTGAAGAAGATGGCAGAAGTTCTAAGATGGCAGACAATAAACTATATCAAATTAAAATCAAATAAGTTCATGAAATATACAGGTAAATTTAACGCAGTCGGTAATTGAAAGCTATTAATACCTCATGAACATTTTCGATTTTTGTTAAAGCAAGATTTTGTTAACAATTTCTAAAACTGTGCACCAACAGAGATGACTACTTACCTGACATTTAAATGTCTTTCTGTGTATCGTCATCCTGACAGATGGAAAACCTGAGCGTGAAAATGGGCGGCGTTAATTATTGTGCCTTAAAAACAAGGTTCATTGCATAAATATACAAGGTTCTGGTGAGTACATTCATTGTATAAACTAATACAGTCATTATTATAGTCATAATATTATCTTGATTATCATTATGCACATGGTGGGATTGAGTTCAAGCAAACGTGCGAAACCTTATACAGTCCATATTTACAGTTCTGTGACAGATATATATATATAATTAAAGCAGTTAAAACATTCGCATTGACTTGAATGTTCAGCTGCTGTATAAAAGGTATTTTTAGCGAATGCGAGTAATTTCTGAAACTGAAATTTGTAAGCAGAGTAAAAAATTTAAATTATTCCTTAAAAAGGCCTAGCTTATCAGAATTTTTATTTAGCAACTGTCTAAGTTGCTTTAATTTTGTATAGGTATTTAATTGCCATGCTTAGTATCTATAAAAGCGGCAAAAGAGGAATGATGAAGACAATAACTATAATTACAACAAAGAGTTAAGAAATCAAAGAACAAAAGCCTGTTGATTTTGTTCTAAGGTCATAATTTCTAATACGAATTCTACCTGTGGCAGTTACTGAATGACAGTAGTTATTGCGAAGTAGCTGCTTATGATGATGCTAACACGGATTAAGTTAAATGTAGTTATTTAGAATACTGTTAGTAATATTCACTGCATGAAGGCACACCCACTTAATGATTATAGAAATAAATGAATGTTAAAACTCTCATAATCATTAGACGGACATTAAATCTAATAGCCTTTCGAAGTAGTTCTTGAAAGTCTTTTAAGCTGCTTAAGGTATAAATCCGGAAGATTTTTTCTGGCGGAGTGTTTATTGGGCGGAGTATTTTCTTTTTCTGCTGTGAAAGAAATGGCTATTTTTTTTTTGCAAGAAGATACTTTCTTGAAAACTTACACTAATATCAATAAAGTATCTAATTCACTACCTAATTACACGTGTTTAACTTCCTTCTTTCCGAACAATTTTCGTTTGTTTACTATATATGAGTCAATTTCAGTAACGCCTATAAGATGCAGAACTCAACTAAACGGTTTAACCAAATTAAATTTTATATAACAACTAAAATAAATACTTACTTCTAACTGGTACCTGTAGCAGATCAAGAATTAAAATATTTAAAGCAGTAACCAAAAATAAAGTTTTCATCTGTCAAGTTGGCTTCGTGAGTGGGTATTCAAAATCCTTGTGAACTAGCTAGGCATCTCAGGCTAGCACGCTTTACTAATCATCCTAGTACCATTTCTCTGCCTAAATAACAAACTGGCTCGCTATTTAAACTCAACTTTATTTACATCATTCTGGTGAAGGTTGACTGAAGTAATTGTTGGTACAGATCAGAATTAAAATAAAAATAATTGTTAGACGGGAAATCCGGGAAGAGTCGCATGATGAAGGCATATTTTAGATATTAATTTTTAATTAATTTTTGCAATTTTGTTTATATTTTTGAAACTCTTCATACCGAAACTCAGCCAGAGCTAATATGTATTTCAGAGGTTATGAATCGTTTCACAGAAATAAAACTTTAAAATTTATCCTGACTTACAGGCGTCAGAAAACAACATAAACTCTTGCGTTTTTAAAGTCTCGAAAAGAAATATTGGACGAATCACGAAAATGATTTTACTTCTCTATGTATGATTAAATCGCTTTAGATGTATAATTTGTTTTAAACTTGTGTATATGTGAATTGATTTTTTGTAACTGAGTTCCCCCTCTTTTATTTTTGCTAAAGCGTGTTTTTTCCCTATACCTCAGCTAACATTCTTAGTGCCAATTGACAATAAAAATAAACAATAGACAGTACTTTCTTCTTTTCATGTCTTTTAATATTTTCCTCTTATTTATTTTATAAGATACCAGAGATTAACTTAACATTATTTTTAAAGTTACGAACATTTTCAGACTTAAAGTAACTATATGTTTAAAAATATAAAATGTTTCCCTTAAGTATTTGCGAACGATTATTTTTTTTTCAGTTGTTTACTTCTTAATCGTCCAAGTACTATCACACTTCGAAACCTACCAAATTAATTCTATAGAATGTAACATTTTTTTTGTTTATACCATGGCTGTTGCGTTAGATTAGGCTGCGTCCTACCTACTAATCGGAAATAATCTTCGTGTTATTCTTTTACATATCTACAATCTTTTAACCGTAAATTTCTTGCTGGATGCAAAAGGGAGAATAATTTTAGTTTTTTATGCAAAACAAAGTGCAAAGAGGATGCACGCAAATTCTACGAGAGGCGATTTGAGAACGATCTGCGTTGAAAACACTCTTTAGGTAAAAGGCATCGAGTTAGATGAAAGTCTAAAAGCTCTTACTGTTGTTGTTGACTAATGCTCACTTGTCTGACGTATAGTCAACTCAAGCCCACGAAATTCCTCGTGGCAAGGAGAGCAAGATATGTCTGTCGATGGCAAAAGCCTTGAGCACCTTACAGGTGACAGTGCGATTTAGCTCAGTTCCGCCAACAATTTTGATGAAGAGCACCCCGGAGTGATAGGTCCAAGGGTATCCAACCCCCTCTTATCCTACCACCAGCCTCTCGAGAGGACTTTCGGGTCGCCGCATATTTAGAGTGCCTCCATGCCGCACGGACACTATACTTTTACATCCCTTCTCCGGGATTCGAACCCGGTCCCTTCGTAACGGCAGTCAGCGATGCTAAACACTATACCGGTTGGGAGGCAAAAGTCTCTTTTCTTCTATTTTCGCATTAAGGTAGCGAATGCCGTGTAGTCCTCTTAGCTTCTACCTACAGATCGTATTCATATCTTGGAATTCGTTTAAATAGATGTACTTACCAATTCGAAGTAATTGATTTACATATTTTTTTTTTATTTCTAGCTAGTCCTGTGCGAAAACAACACAGTTTGATTTCTGCTTTTGAAAAACTGTCATTAAATAATCTTAGATAACTTTATTAATTATAATGAGCATGGGGTAAATTTTATCTACAAATAATTCGGTACATAAATAGGGTTATTTGGGCAGAATTTTAAGGCTTTCATTGCATTTTATTCATCAGTTACGACAAAGAACTTTCCGTACCTTGTAAGGTTTCCCTTATTTTGCATAACAAATTAATTTTTTAATTTGATATCTTTCCTGAACTTCTCAACTTCCTCTAGTATTTTCTCACCAGGACGTAAATTTAATGTTAAGTGAAGTGAATATATAAACGGATGAATCTCTGAGTTTATTCAGAGAATGTTTTCGCCAGCCAGGGCACGTTTCGTCGCTATCTCGCTGTTACGCTATTAAGCCTTTTGGCCATTTCGGATTATCGTCGCGCCTGTTAGGGTTTGTGAGTCAGCCTTTTAGGTATAATTTAACGCACTAATTCAACACTATTTTATTTTAGATTAGATTTGAATTTATTTTCTACACTTAAGTTTCAGCGCAAGTTGGCGGTGTTTTTGTAACGCACGAAGATCATGCCTTTCTGTTAAACTTTGAATTAATAAAGGGTTACTTTTCACCCTTCTACTGTGCTGGTAATTCATTTACGCCTGTGCGAGAATTCGTCAGGTTCATGGTAAGATCTATTCTTAGTGTATGTGGAATGACAGAGACAGTTCTTACAACCTGAGTCTCTATTTGATTCAGATTATCTTATCGTTTATACTTTGAATTAATTGTATTCTCGTTGCTGTTTTTGCAGTTATAAGCTCTTTGTTCATAGTTTGGTAGAGGCCCACCAGCGGACTCTTAACAGTGGTAGTTCCGAAGTGAGGTTTGGTTCCAAGCGAACAGGCTGGCTGCATAGGCGTTTCGTGGTTTTCCCCACGTGTAAACGTGTATAAGAGCCAGTTTCGCTTAGAAAGTCTTCCACAAAGTCATCCCTTAGGCATATAGCCTTCGTGTGCTTTGCAATATTTAAATAAACCAAACCAAACCACAATTTGGTAGAACTGATGACTAGCACCTAATTCGACATTTTTAAACGTCATGTGCTTAGTTTAAGCCTTTCTCATTGCGTGGTCTTTAAATTATGGTTTTTCGTTTAAGACAAGCTTATTCAGTACCTTTATTTGTTCAAAGTACTGGATTATATATGATTATAATTATGCAATAGTTTTTATGGCTTCCTTTAAATATGAAATTTTTAAATCAAATTCTGTCCGTAGGAATTTTGTTGCAAATATATTTTTGGATGCGAATCACATAAAATAGTATGATTCTTTCGGGACATTTAGCCTTCTCAAATACCAACTAACGAGACAGGCTGAAATTCAAAGAAAAAAACAGATTAATGCACACAATTAATTCAAGAAGTGATTAATATAAATATTTCTGTCTAATGATCTGGAACCCTTGTAAGTCAAACTTTTAATAAATACTCACGTAGTACCAAAAAATTATTGAGTTATCGAATTGCATATTTTATAAACAATCTGTCACCAAACTTACATTCAAAGAGCACACCAAACCGTTCACTAGCCTTGAACTGTAAAACGGGAAAAACAGCCATACATCAAGTTATTAAGTCTGTCACTTGCGCTCGATATATGTACATAAAAGCATCTTATGAATTTTACAGCTTGGTAATGTGAACAGAAACCTCCTCGGGACAGCTAGGTAATTGCATTTAAATAAAGGCTATATTTGATTTTGTTATAAATTACACAAAATGAGAGTATATGAACTTCATAATTATCAAATATTTCAGAGATTCTCAGAGAGATTTATTTCATCTATCATCTTTAAAATTATGTTCTTCTTTATTTTGGTTCCAGCGGCTAATGCTATAAAACAAAAGTTCAGAGATCTCAAATCATGTTTGGTGAGAATAAATATGTTTTAATAAATTTGTTTAAGTTATTTGAAACGAATTCATTAATTTTAAAAAGAGAAGTTACACCTATCAATTTACATCTATTGGATGATCATTAATAAAATTCTTGGGGTTTCAGTCCATTCATTTCGCAGTTAAATGGCAACACTTTTTCCCCTTTTCGCACACATCGCAGCTGAAACTTATACAGATTCTTTAAATATCGTGATTGGACGTGTTTTTATAAGTTGTTTTGTGGAATGCCATTCACATTTTATTCTTATTTAAAGTTATTTTGGTATTACAGCTGCTTCCACGTGAAGCGATTGAATTAATAATTCGCCGTACTAACAGGGTTATTTAACTATATGTTTTAGTATTTTACATACGTTATTAAAGCTCGGTAAGGTTTTTTTTACATTTTAAAGCGATTACTTTTTCTACTAAAATAATCTGCAGTATTGCATAATAAGCGCTTTTCAAAACATGTAAAGTATACATTCTTTTTGATATTAAGTTGACTAGCCCAGTTCGTCTGAATGAGGGCTTCAGAAAGCCTTGGCAGAAATTATGCTTTAGTTAAGTACCAGGAATTTAGATTCTTTACTCCATACACATAAAAATTCTAAAGCACCCGCAACAAGTACAAATATTCCCAAGTCATCACTTGCAGGTATATGTTTAGTAATGTACAGAGTCGTGCTTAGATATTCTTTCAGCTGAGGCAAAAGCATAAATACGCGCCCTTGTATACCATTAAATTAACTATATCTGTACAGTCGGCCAGCCGGAATAGTGGTTAGTGGCCGAAACCCCGTCCCGCATGGACCTCCGATCTAAAGTTCTACACAATCAGAGTTATGTCCATGAGACGGAGAAGGAATCTACCATCCACCGCCGGCGGCATTCACTGAATCAATGATAGCAATATTACAATGTTAAATTGACAACGTCATCTTTACAATAATTGCTACATAATAATCCGTATGGAAAAAAATATACATTCAATTAATCATTACATTGTCATGAACAGGATCTATACTGTGGAGAGTGGAACTTATATTATATATTAACCAGTCTTTAAAACCTACGTCTACTTCAATACGTATATTATATATTAACCGGTCTCTAAACCCATGTCTACTTCAATACGTCATAACTTCGTATTCTTAACAGTTACACAGTTAATGATGTGTGTCTGTACTATTGTTGCAGTTATTCACGGAGTAGGCCAGCCACATCAGTTCAGGTATTTAATAGCTCCATAGCCCAAAGTTTATAATATTGTGTAGACTATTCTATGCTCATATAAACTGGATTCTAAGTCAAATTTAGATAAATTCGAAGTTCACTTTTGTTAAGTTCATTGTTCACGTAAACACTTGTCCACTTCGATACATCTTAACTTAGTAGTTTGCACACCTCATTATGTATGTTCATAGCAATTTTTACACCGCGTCGCAGTTATCCACAAAGAAATCAAGAAATTGCAGTTGGGAAGTTCATATTAATATGTGCGCTATTTTGCTATTATCCACAGAGGCAAATGTTGTGTAAATAATAACTTGGCTACCAAATAAAAACAAAACAAAACAAAAAAAATGGCTACAATATTACATAATTTCTTCAAGTAGTTAAAAACGTCTACTGAAAAACAGAAACTAATTCCCAAGTGCTTAGTGACCCTGACTGCCGTAGGAATCTGCTCGGGCTCGAATCCCCAAGAAGGCATGATTATGACTGCCCATCCCTTCATAAGAGGCAACGATGGCTGCCTATTAGGTGCTTTCCATAATGAAATTGCCACCTATTCCGGCCCTGGTAGTGGCACAAGCTAATGCTATTAAACAAAGCGCCCAGCCATTAAAAAAAACTATATCTGTACACCTTTTATATTCATCAAAGACTGTAGAGTCGTTAGAATTTTTTGAAGCAGGAGACGTGAAAAGTGTGCAATGCCCTCTCCGGAACTGGAACTCTGGACCATACGAATACGCTCGAGTATGCTTCCAGTTGCACTACCAATTACACCAATTCAAATATTAGCTAATTTTAACTCTTTAATAATTAAATAAGTTTTCGATTTCGTTTGATTAACTGAGAAAACAAAGCAGATGAGGGCATTCTGCCTAGAAAAAAATACTTCGTGAATTACTTTTTAAGAGAAACTAGCTTATATTCACAATTTATTCAAATATAATTTTCAGATTAATTTTTGTTCAACATTTATATTTGTAGAGTCATTCGGTTATTTCGAAGCAAGAGACATGAAAAATGAGCAACGCCGTTGCCGGGACTCGAACCATGAACCTCTCGAATACGCGTCGAGCGTGCTGACCGCTACACCATGAAGGCATGCGAAGAAGGTGGGAGAAATACCTTATATACGCCCCCTTTTAAAGAGCGATTGGGGTTCAGGGGACTCAATCGCCAAATCCAGGTGGTGGAGAATCATCATCCACCACCTTTTTAGTTCGGGCGCCAGTTGTAGAATCAATAAGTTTTTTTCGAAGCAGGAGGGATGAAAAAGGAGCAACACCTTCGCCGGGACTCTAACCACAGACCTCTCGGATACGCGCTGAGCGTGCTGACCACTATACCACGAAGGCAGGAGAAATACCTTATATATTAACTCGTCAAATTTGTGTAAGGCCCTAGAAGATAAATCATTACAATAAGTTTAAAATAAAAATATCTTGAAACAAAGGAATAAAAAATTTTACATA
Organism: Stegodyphus mimosarum; assembly: GCA_000611955.2. NCBI lineage: Eukaryota > Metazoa > Arthropoda > Arachnida > Araneae > Eresidae > Stegodyphus > Stegodyphus mimosarum. Next base: position 25,017 of record KK114675.1, read on the forward strand.
TAGGGTTAATCACGATAACACTTAGCAGACCACACGTTAGTTTTCAGCCTGGTGTGAGGGCATTGCTCAGTGGACTTATCCACTAGAAGGCAAAAACACGAGAATCACAGTAAATAATCACAATTACTTCCAAAACCTTTAGTTACTACCGAGTGTTAAAGACCATTTTTTGGAACTTGATTTCAATTTTAATAAAGATGTTAATAAAGAAAAACCTTTATTTTCTATTACAATTATTTTAACATAACAATTCTTATTTACTATCGTTATTTTAGGTAGTAGGATATTATTTTTTTCTGTCTTACTGATAGTGGCTACGAAGGATGATTAATGGAATTCAACTATTGGCCGCATTACACAGAGAATAAAAGAAATATTAAGAATGTAATACTTTTAAATTATCGCAAATACGCTAATAAAATTCTGTTATTTTAAATATGATGCTTCAGCCGTGCTTCGTAACGTGCTTCAAAGATCAATGTTAATAATTGCAGTTTTCTTCTGTCTTTCTATTTTCTTTTTTAAATGCTTTTCTAACTTTTCATAACCCAGCTAGCTGTCTTTCTACTTATAGGTTAGAGGCAGTTGCCTCTTCCTTTTCCCGGCACTAGTAATATGTGTAATAGCTGAGTTCGAATCTTGATAGGAATAACTTTTCATAATCTTTTTATATTTTAAAAAATACATTTGAAATTTATCTTTCGTAGTTACTCTTTCACATTCATGCATACACATATGTTTGTTACAGATATACTGTTGATATTTTTATTAGGGTATTCAAAAAGAGAATAAAAGCACGTTAAATCATTATCATCCTTCTATGGGATGTAATGAAACAACCAAATATTATCACTTAAAGATGATTCTAAGTCTTACATTAACATCTCTCTGCATAATATGATGTATCAATCAAATATTATAATTTACAGCTGATTTCCGAAGACCTTCAGTACACGTGAAAACACTATCCAAAAGATAACCCAAGTACCCAAGCATTCACTAGAATTCGCAAAAAAAAAAAAAAAAAAAAAAAAAACCCAAAAAAAAAAAAAAAAAAAAAAAAGTCCCGTAGCATAAACATTTAGGCCTAGTTAACGTTTTTGCCGAAAACAATATTTAGGCTTAAGTAATATGTTTGGATTATGGAAAACACATGAGGCTACCTGCCTAAGGAAAGGGATGCCTTCGTAGAGGAGTTTTAAAGGGAAACTGCTTCGTATTTGCGTTACATATGGACAAAACCACCAAACCAGCCCGTTTTCGGGATTTGAATTTGGCTCTAATCAGTATTCAGTGATCTTACCGCTTGGCCGGTGGTAGGCTCTTCATGCCTCATATTAGAAGGAATGGGAAAATAACAAAAATTAAGTTAGATCATAACCCTACTTGAGCTCTGTACTTTAGTATTTCTTCTACGTACTTCACCAGAGCATTAAGAAAGCATAGATTAAAAATAGCATAAATTAAAAAGCCCACACCAGAGCATAGATTAAAAAATATTCGCAAGTTAAACTCAACACATCAACAAAGTGACTGCTTACACCAGGGGTCCCCAACCTTTTTGCCCCTATAAGAGCACATTCTAGAATATCTGTTGGACGGTGGGCACCATTTACTTTTCAAGGTGAATTTACAGTTGGATAAAGTTGATAATACAGGAAAATTAAAAAAAAAAAAAAGAAAAGAAAGAAAGATCGGTCGTATTTCGCTTTCTGCTCGTATCTGTGTTGGACGCAATTTTAATTTCATTAAAAATGAGAAAACTTTCACATAAAATGTTTTTGAAAATTAAAACATTTTTATTGTCATCGCACACCGACGGCACACGTTAAACGATCGGCTGACGTCCCACGGGCATAGGGTTGGGAACCCCTGGTCTACAGGATACCACATAGAAATATCCTTTTTCTTCTATTGTTGTCTTTATATTTTGAAATACAGTATAGCTCTGCTTGTCGCACAGATATCTGAATCTTCAATTATCTGACCTGCCTCTTCTTTTCTCTAAACCAAGAAAAATTAAAGATGGAATTAATTTATTTAAGTATTTTAAAATTTTCTCTGATTTAAATTGCATTAAAATATACAATAACGAATATGTAAAAATATATTGTGTAATTTCTTTCCATTGTTTTATTTTAGTTGAAATAAAAAAAGGGTTATGTATTTAAGGAAATGAAAAGTAATTTTGTTGCGTAGTTTATATTTTGTCTTGAGAAAATAAAAGTGTGTTTTTAAATTATGTAATAGTTACTGAAATAAAGCAAGTTAAATAAATACATAAAATTATCTTAGTCACATTATAATAAATAGGTATTTAGCCTTCAAACGAAAGCCAACCGAATTGTTGGAAGTTTGGAATTTCCGGAAGCTGTGATCCCAGGTACGCCGGATATTTGGAAGTCTGCTGTATTTTAATGTTATTCCAGTTATTACTATCTTTTCAGCATATGTTTTCGAATGCATCAGAATAGTCTTTTCAACCCACAGAAATGTTTGTTTTTAAAATAGGTCGATCACTGTCCTTGAAACACAGACTAAAGCAAGATGTAGAAATTTGAAGTCAAATCGAAAGAAATCTTCATTTCACTACGTTTATCAGCCATTTAAACTGCTAGGATTGCGAGGATATCAGGACACTCTTCTCACCTGCGCATTTAATCGCGGGAGCCACGGAAGAAGCCCTACTTAATCGGTAGGAGTCGTAAAAATATTACGGATCAGGTGGTGCTGGTGTATCCATCACTTGTATTAAAAATACCTCGGCGAGAGTGAGAAAAGGCCGCACCTGCATCAGTTTCGGTGATTGCTAGAAGGGCACCTGTTGTATCGTGACACGAGCACGAATCTGATTCCCAGTTAGATAAGTGTCAACTTTGTCCGTTTGCCACGAGACTACACGCTAGAGTTAAACTAGAGTGGGAAGTATTGAAGAGGTAAACAATTATCATCGAAAATTTCCCCCTTTTTCTCTTGCTCTCCCCTTTTGTTTTCTTTCTCTTGATGATTTCTTTTCTCTTTTATTTATACTTGTTTATCATTTTCAGAATTTAAGCAGTCTGTTGTGCGTTTTTCTTAAAAACATACCTATTTTGAAAACATATTTTTAGAACTGATTTATCTTAACTTTTTCCTGCTTCTTTACTTTTTCTTTTAAAAAGGGGAATAGACATGTAGCCCTTTTTCCTTTTTCTTTATTTTAGCTTTTAAAAAAGGGGAATAGGAATGTGGCGGTGGGACTACATTGTTTTCGCGAATAGGACTTAAATGGCTAATTGAGCAAAACCCTTTTTTATAACTTCTAGAGCAGCAGGGCGAATTTCTCCGTAGAAACTGGAACAATTATTAACTGATTATATATATTATATCGGAAATGTGACTTGAATATTTTTCAGTCCCTATGTCTTGCATATCAATTTGGGAACCGTACTTAGAATCTAATAAAAAAATTTCAGTTTTTTTGATATTTTTATTAATGCAACCACTCTGCCAGGAGGTATACGCCCGGACAGAATGATGCTTTTGCTTATTTGAGGATGACAAAGCACATGAGAGCTATTCTCCAAAGAAGGATACCTTCTTGGAGAACTTTCTAAGAGAGACTGGTTCATATTACCGTTATACATGGGCAACCAACCTGTCCATCTGGGATTGAACCCGATCGAACTTCTAGCATTCAGCGGCCCTCAACTACTCGGTCATCGATGGAGCTAGAAGGGTTTCCTCAAATCGCAATTGGTTTTGCATATATATATATCACTTATTGTCCATTTGCATCATTTATAAACTTATTTTACGGCATTTCCTTTTAAAAGATCTTTTCTTGAAGAAAATTATTCGGAATATATCGCATATCGTTATTTGAAATCTTAGCCAAAGAAAAGAGAAAAACATTTACGCACTGATCTAATATTTTGATTTTAATAGAACAGAAAACCATGCAAAACGTAAAATTAGACCTTCAACATGATCAGGGTATTCATAATAAAATTCAGAATATAATGACCAGTAACATGCGAAGCCTTAGTGAGTGCAATTTGGATCTCTGGCAGAGTCGATTTTGGGAATACATGATTAAATTCCGAATAACAGCGAAAGCTTCGAACAGCAGTCTCAAGAACAGTTTGAATTAAAAGCTTTTAAGCGCTAAATTATCTAGTTAGTTCTATAGTAGCATTAGTTTTCTCAGTACGTTATGTCGCCGCCTTGTTGTAGTAATTAGGCGATTAGTAATTAATTCATTAGTAATTAGCGAAACCAAATCCCTCACCGAAAGGCTTGGATTTAAACCTTTGATACAACACAGATGTTTCTGATTGTACAGTTTTTGAAAAATAAGGGCATAGATAATCCATCGATATGAAAGTCCTTCCGAGGAGATGGTGACTAAGATACAAGATCCTTATCGACCTAATTCGGGGTTACTGAGCTTGTGGTACCTCTGGCCCCCAAAGTATGTTACTAACGTCAGTATGCAGCCGTTCTCCCGACCCCAATTCTTCATGGTTTGATTTTTTAGATTGCGGCAAAGCCTCGAGGGCTATCTGCCCAAGGAGAGGGATGTCTTCGTGGAGGATTTTCTGAGGGAAACTGGCTCGTATATGCGTTACGCATAGGAAAAAAAACCACGAAAATACCCATGCTGCCGGACCGTTTGCGGGTTTCGAACCTCGGACCGAACTACCAGTGTTCAGCAATTTTACCGCTCCCCCCGCTGGTAGGTCACAATTCTTCATGAGTTGTTGTAATTCGTTAACAACAGTAGTGTTTTTGTATTACATTAAAAATGAAATAAAACGCTTTTAAAACTCCTGTGTATTTTGGTGCTGTGAGGAACTTGACTACCCATTTAAGCATGCCAGTCGTTTTATCTTTCTATATATTAAGAAGTAAATAAATGCAAAAGGGAAACTCCCAAGCCCAAAAGTTTTTTTTTAATTCTACATTATCAAGTATGTTAAGCAACTAGTTTGTCTCATGCGTTTGTTTACAGGACGCAACATATATTCCCCTCTTATTTTATCTCTTCCTGTCGCTTATTGCTTTTTATGTATACTTATCTCTTCACCTTTCAGACTTTTCTATTACATATATATATAATATATATATATATATATATATATATATA